>CAKALU010062746.1:0-36787 GCA_916700995.1 Hozukius guyotensis | reverse complement strand
CAAGTGCCTTTAATTGTATTTAGTGTGACTATTCCTATGTCTGTAACCTGCTAAGTCTATTCATCTAGGCAAAAGATAATGTTTATGAAAATGTATGTAAAAAATACAACCTAAATAGAGCATTAAAACAAATCAGTAAGATAATGTAAAAGAAAGGTGAAAAACAGCTATACAATGTATCTTTGAACAGTAAATTAACTGTAAAATACTGTGAAATTAATAAAAAAAACCAGTTCAAACTGTATTTTTCATTAACAGTACAAAGCTGTAAATTTCAGCGACAGTATAATAATGTTAATTTTACAGTAATATAAAGGCAACCCTGCTGCCAGTTCTTTACTGTTATTTTACTGGGAAATTCTTAACAGTGTAGCTTTGCTGCTGGCCGCTGATGTTGCAATGGAACAAACAATTGACTTTCACTTCTTGGCAAAACACTGCACACCCCTGTGTTTACAGTATAACTGTTTTTTTTTGTCATATACACAGAATATTTTCACTCATATCCCACAATGCAATGTAACGTTGAATAATAGATATGTAGGCTTAGTAAATCAATCAATTGATTACATTTCACCACATAGGCTATACCAGCTATTCTCAACCACTGGGCCCACTGGTGGGCCTCAGAGAGCCACCTAGTGGGCCAGGAAGGTGCTGCCAAATGCTTAGATTAACCACTATTCTGTATTTCAGAGGTTGTAGCGGACTCAGTTTCAAAGCTAGAGTGAAGATACTGGATCAAATGAAAATAGAAAACTAAGGAATCCATGTCATATTAGCTTATCGGGAAGGAGGCTAAATAACGCTCCAAACTTGTGCTAAATTTTGGCAAGGAAAAACTGCCATGGCCATTTTCAAAGGGGTCCCTTGACCTCTGACCTCAAGATATGTGAATGAAAATACGTAGGTTCTATGGGTACCAACGAGTCTCCCCTTTACAGAATCATATGTCAGAGATGCAGTGACACAAAACCAAGCAATTTTTTTAAACCAGTAAAAGTGTGTGGTAAGCTGAATATCTATGTGGGTCATTACACCTGACAGTGGCATAACACATATTTTACAGCCCAGTTTGTCATTTATTTGGGAAGGTGGTCCTCGGAAATTTTTTATCAATCGTAAGTGGGCCTCGAGTTACAAAAGGTTGAGAACCCCTTGGCTATACAACATAACAGATATACTGGAGACACATAAAGATTCAAGTAAATCACATTTAAATGAAGCTGAAATACATGTTTGTGATGATTGGATGTTTTTGGAGAAATACAGTGATGGAAATACTGTAATAGGAACATAAATTGACATCTAAAGAGATAACCATAGGAACTGTTTCTATGGAGATAGCCTAACTACTTCCAGGAGATGGCAGTAATGCAACAAAAACAACCCAGTTGTGCGAGTTAAACGACAAAGAAGAAGAAGACCAACATGGATTATTATTATTATTATTATTTGTATTTTGTATTTAATTTTTTATTATTATTCTATTTAATTTTTTTTCTTCTTATTATTATTTTTTATTTTTTATTTTGTTTCTGCACAACCTCCTGTTCCACACTCCAGTAGTCCAGATGGTGGCGGTAATGCACCTCTAAGCCAACCCCAAATAAACACCGAAGAACAAGAAGAAGAAGCAGAGCAACATGGCGACCGTGAGGAGCGATGAGTGGAGAGCTGTTTGCGAGAAATTCACCAACGCCCAAAACCTCACTGTTGTAGAGTCACGAAATGACCCTGAAAACGACCCGTTCCGCTCCAAATACAAGGCCAGGGAGCTCCTCAGAGAGATATACTGCTCGCTCAAGAGCTTCGAGGCGGGCGAAGGAGAGGAGGAGAGCGGCAGCAGCAGCGGCGGAGAGAGCGGCGAGCAGCGGCCGGTGGCAGAGCCGCCGGAGGACGGGCAGAGGGAGGACGGGTTGTTCGGTCAGGGAGACTTCAGTGGAGACTCACCGGCCGGGCTGAGGGCCGCTAAACTCGGAGCTGTGGAGTACTACCTGGGCGTCAACCACATTGACACAGAGGAGCTGTCAGCCGGGCAGGAGCATCTGATGAACTGTATGAAGCTGCTGGAGAGATGCGGAGTGTCGACGGAGAATGTGTCGCTGTTAAACCACGTCAGGGTAACGATGACGTTAACTTATAACCGTTAACTTAACCGTTACCCTTAATAATGTTATAGAGCTAACTGACCGTTAACTTAACCGTTACCCTTAATGATGCTGTAGAGATAATTGACCGTTACCCTTATTGATGCTGTAAAGCTAACTGACCGTTAGTTAACTGACCGTCAACTTAACCGTTACCCTTAATAATGCTGTAGAGCTAACTGACCGTTAACTTAACCGTTACCCCTAATAATGCTGTAGAGCTAACTGACCGTTAGTTAACTGACCGTTAACATAACCGTTACCCTTCATAATGCTGTAGAGCTAACTGACCGTGAGTTAACTGACCGTTAACTTAACCGTTGCCTAAGTAATGCTGTAGAGAGCTAACTGACCGTTAGATAACTGACCGTTAACTAACTGACCGTTAACGTAACCGTTACCCTTAATGCTGTATAGAGCTAACTGACCGTTAACTAACTGACCGTTAACTTAACCGTTACCCTTAATGCTGTATAGAGCTAACTGACCGTTAACTAACTGACCGTTAACTAACTGACCGTTAGCTTTAAGTTAATAAACCCCAATAAAGTTGATCATAAATTGTCATGATCAATAACGCCAGGGAAGGAGCGTTGTGGGAAAGCTTTTACATACATTACAGCTTTCATGTGTATTGATGATTTGTTATTAACAAGGAGTCCATCAGATCCATCTGGTTCATTATAAAGCCTTCTAAACAGAGTACATAATGACTCTACTATAGCAGGAGATCAGATGATACTGATGACTCGCTCATGTGATGATGCTGTTTGTGTTTTCAGAACCAGCTGGGTATCCTGTGGGCAGAACGGGATGAGATGGAGACGGCTCAGGGATTCCTAGAAACAGCAGAATCCACGTACCAACGTTATATGAAGGAGGTGAGGCTGGTGTCCTGTCTGTGTAACTGTTTACTTGAAGCTGCCAGTATATTGGATGATGACAGTGCAGGAGAGACTATGGCTGAAGAAAACCATCACTTCTATGTTATCTAGCGCCTTCATTGTCACTCGTCTATAATCTGGAGATCATGATAAACACTTGACAGCACACACCAGGGAATGAGTCCTTACCCCAAGTGAAGGAGTTCAAGTACCTCGGGGTCTTGTTCGCGAGTGAGGGGACTATGGAACGGGAGATTGGCCGGATAATCGGAGCAGCGGGGGCGGTATTGCATTCGCTTTACCGCACCGTTGTGACGAAAAGAGAGCTGAGCCGGAAGGCAAAGCTCTCGATCTACCGGTCAATCTTCGTTCCTACTCTCACCTATGGTCATGAGGGCTGGGTCATGACCGAAATAACTAGATCGCGGGTACTAGCGGACGAAATTGGTTTCCTTAGGAGGGTGGCTGGCGTCTCCCTTAGAGATAGGGTGAGAAGCTCAGTCATCCGTGAGGGACTCGGAGTAGAGCTGCTGCTTCTTTGCGTTGAAAGGAGCCAGCTGAGGTGGTTCGGGCATCTGGTAAGGATGCCCCCTGGGCGCCTCCCTAGGGAGGTGTTCCAGGCACGACCAGCTGGGAGGAGGCCACGGGGAAGACCCAGCACTAGGTGGAGAGATTATATCTCCACACTGGCCTGGGAACGGCTCGGGATCCCCCAGTCAGAGCTGGTCAATGTGGCCCGGGAAAGGGAAGTTTGGGGTCTCCTGCTGGAGCTGTTGCCCCCGCGACCCGACCCCGGATAAGCGGTTGAAGATGAGTGATGAGTGAGTGAGCATACACCGTAGTGCAGGGGTTCTCTAAATCTTTTGGAGCCAGGGACCCCTTTACAGGGGAGAAAATCTTCCAAGCACCCCTCATAATCATAACACCGATTAAACATATGCTTACTACCGTTTGTACTCTTAGATGCCATTGGAACTATTTGTATTCTAAAACTTTTCAACCTAAATACTTAAAACCTGTTTCAGAGGGATAAACAGAAACAAATTTAAATTTGAATCATGTTAATACTTATACCTTTTAAACAGAGGGTAATGTTGTTCAAATAGCATTTGGACTCAACTTGACAACATGCTTTTCAAGTAATTGATCATAAAAGCTTTCAGAAAATGAACTGTACATAGTCCTAATAAATCCAGATATTTAAACTTACCAATCTCAAGCTGACATTCAGTAAGTGCTTCAACTTAAAAATAATGAACTTATTGCTGTGTGTCACAATCATATCAGAGTTTCTATTGGCCCAAAGCTAACGTGGGTGGGAGTATATGGACGCACTATGCTTGTTTTATTTGCGCAAATGGTCCCCATCTGTAGATATGCACTTTTTAATGATACAGCACAATTTTATAATTCATAGCACATTATTTCGCGGACCTTCTAAGAAATTGCCACTGACCCCACTAGATGTCGCCAAATCCTGCACACTGCACCTTTAAGTATGTGGCCTGATTGTTGGCAGTAAATGTGTCTACTTGCTGTAACTATGTTGACACCAGCATTCAAAAGACAAACTGACTGACGGGTATTAGTTTCTTGCAACAGCAGAGGACAAGATTATGGAGCCATGGTTGTTGTTGTTTTTCAGGATGGGAGTCCACCCACTGATATGACAGAGTACTTCACTACTGAGGAGAAACTGCTGACACATCAGGAAAGGACTAAGAGGTAACTTGTAAACTCCAACATCCACATACAGAAGGCCCACACAAACATGTACACAAGACTTCCCACCAGTTTATATTAATATTGTCCCAAAGTCTGTATGATAGTGGTCATTCATGCAGCAAACCCTGGTTTTGATTTGTATCTTCCTCTAGAATGCTCTGCCTTCCCCATATCCCCTTTATGCTCCCTTTCACTCTTTCTGTAACTTTCATGTCCCAGGTTTGAGTTGGCCTACACCCACACCATGTACTACCTTGCTCAAGTCTATAAAAACCTGGGTAAGTCTGATCTTGTTTCAGTCGAATTAGTACAACAGTAAATCTTTATTGGCTTGTGTAAATGAAATACTTAAAAATGTATGTAGAATGTACTCAATCATATTTTAAAAGATATAGAGGAGTTCTTTTGTATACTACTGTATTCTTTACTACTATATTTGTATATATTTTATATTTGTTTTATATTTTGCTTTTTTACTATTTACTTATTATATCTGTTGTTTACCTACCATGTATTACATCTTGTTCTGTTTTTTACGGATACCTCTTGTTCTTTGCACTGTCCTCTTTGCTGGCTGTAACACTGCAAATTTCCCTGCTGTGGGACTAATAAAGGATTATTTTAATTTAAAATTCTGTATAATCAATTAACATCCATTCTTATCTAATGAGTAGTCTTTTGAAGTTGCATCATATTCATCAATTTGTTAGGCATTTCTGAAGTCCGCTTCTGAACTGGATTCATATTTATCTATGTGAATATAATGACGCTTATTATGTTAATTTATTGCTTTGCTTGATAATAGTAATAATAACTAGAGTGTTTTTTTTCTCCCAGGTGAAAATGAGCGTGCTGCCACCTACTGCCACAGCACCCTGCAGAGACAGCTGCAGTTAAATCAGTTCAGTCCAATGGAGTGGGCTCTGAACGCTGCTACGCTATCACAGTATTACATTACTGAGGTACAGTAGGGCCCACATTGATTTCGATTTAGGGCTCAGTCGATTAAAATGTTTAATTGCAATTAATCACATAATTGTCCATATTTAATCGCGATTAATCACACATTTTTTTATCTGTTCAAAATGTACCTTAAAGGGAGATTTGTCAAGTATTTAATACTCTTATCAACATGGGAGTGGACAAATATGCCTGCTTTAGGCAAATGTTTGTATATATTTATTATTGGAAATTAAGTAACAACACAAAACAATGACAAATATTTTCCATGCATTTAGGATAAAAAATATGCTCAAATCATAACATGGCAAGCCCAACAGGCAACAACAGCTGTCAGTTTGCTGACTTGACTATGACTTGCCCCAAACTGCATTTGATTATCATTAAAGTGGGCATGTCTGTAGAGGGGAGACTTGTGGGTACCTATAGAACCCAATTTCATTCACATATCTTGAGGTCAGAGGTCAAGGGACCCCTTTGAAAATAGCCATACCAGTTTTTCCTCGCCAAAATTTAGCGCAAGTGTGGAGTGTTATTTATCTTCCTTCATGACAAGCTAGTAGACATGGTTGATACCAATAGATTCCTTAGGTTTTCTAGTTTCATAAGATGTCTAGTTGTTCGCTAGCGCTGTCACAGTTTGTTTTCAGTATAAGTATTAAGATGTGTGTGTGTGTGTGTGTGTGTGATTTCTAGGGCCGATACATGGAAGGCAGACATTGCCTCGCAGCAGCTACTGTCATATCAGGTTTGGCAGGAGAGGTTCCTTCTGAGGCCGCAGCACAGGAGAGTAAGTATCAATACGCATGACCAGTCCTCCTCAGTTATGTCCTCCTTCCCTCACTCCATCCAGATATATCTATCATTTCTTCCCTCTCCTCTAGCATATCCTAACATCTTTTTCTCCATTTGTGTGACCAGGTGAGACAGAGAGTGAGCGCAGGGAGCAGCTCAGGCAGAAGAGAGCAGACATTGCGAGATGTTGGATCAAATACTGTCTCAACCTCCTGCAGGACTCCAAGAAGCTGCTGGAGGTACGACATGGTTGTATGTGTGTGGGCGTTCATGTGTGGCTGTTTAGTAAACCTCTATACTCAAGTCCACACCTCTCATGTGAACAGTGTAGGAGCCATTTCTGGAGTTTAGTGTATGTAGGACAGAAATGGACCAGTAGGTAGCGCCCTTGTATTGGGTTTTTCTATAAAGGTAGGAACCATCATAGAGAGGCGAGGTGGAAAACCATGGGACCTTATTTCGAAAAAAATATGAACGGTAGTCAATGGCAAGAGACAAATAATTTTTGATCCCGTTTGAATTGCACCATGAATCAACACGTAACATGTTTGTCGATTTAAAAGAAAATTTCGCAAGTCAAGAAAGTCGCAGTTTGTTGTAAAACTGTTGAAGTATAAAACTGTGAAAATCCGTAATTAGAAAGACTACACACCCAAAAGTCGCGTAAGTGCCTGTGTGTTTCATACTGGGATGTACTCACACCAGCAACGGGTCTTGTTCCTTCTTTCGCTTCCTGGCTGATAAAAAGATCAGGCGTCGCTAGATAAAACACATCAGGTAAGATAACGTTTCATTTGTGCCTGGTCATAGCTAAGTTAGCTAGCTAGCAAGTGGTGACTTTTATTGTGCGAGACGAGAGATGTAGTTCACTGAGCGGTTTCACGCAAATCTAAATGATACTACGACAAACCTACGACAAACTGTGTCTTTCTTGACTTGCAAAATTATGTTTTAACATTGACAAACATGTTAAGTGTTGATTCATGGTGCAATTCAAACAGGATCAAAAATGATTTGTCTCTCTCCGTAGACTACCGAACATATTTTTTCCGAAATAAGGTCCCATGGGGTCCGCCGGGAGGGGAGGGACTTCGCCTCTCTGTTCTGGTGACAGATGTTTTTAGATGTAGGAGGAGCACAAACAGGTGAACTCTGGTTGTATTCGCTGGTTATGATTGTTTACATGTAGCTCATTGTAGACACATAACGGTGAGAAATAAATATTCCAGCAGAAGCAAAAACGGAAGTTGGACTATTTCACAAGACACTACTAAGCGATGATACGGCGAACACGTCAATTATAAGCCCGTCTATGCAGCCCCTCAGTGGCTATAAGTCTTAGGCTTAGCCTCTACAAACAGTGATGGCTCCATGGCTGAAGGAAAGAGCACCGCCTACAAAAACCTCAACTATATCAATAGACAACCCAAGGCACATACATACATAGTTGTATCGTCTTAAAATGTGCTCGCACGTGTGTTTGTGACCAGGACAGCATTGGGGAGCTGGATACTGATCGTCAAGAAGAGTTGAAGGGAGCGAGGAGACGTGAGGAGGAAGAAGAAGAGAAGGGCAGAAAGAGCGCTCTGCTGTTTGGCTCTGAAGACACCTTTGACTCCATTGCTAGCCTGGAAGAGAAGGTCTGTATACTGTGTCTGATGCTTCTACTAATGGTTTTTATAATAATTATTAGTGTTACTCTGTGTCAGTAGCAGCAGAAATGCTTAATTTTAGTGATAATACCTTGTTACAGTAGCTATTTTTGGAGTGTTTTAGTGATACAAGGTTTTCATGTGATAGTATCATTCCAAATCCATAATCCAGACAATAAATACAGATTTAAGATTATTGTATCTCCAGAGGGCGGTATTCTGCAAATAAATACTCTAACTATTTTAGCAGATGACACCAAACTCTCTGCTTTCTGTTTTCCAGGTGCGCTGTTTGTTACCATTGGACTTCACTGAGGCCAGAGCTGTTTTTCTGGTGGGACAGAATTATGTCACACAGGTATGCACAGCGCGAAAACACACACTGAAACTGGGTTGGACAGACTCATATCATCAATTTAGACACTCTTATACAAGTTAACAGACTGACACATATGTGGAGCACAGTTAAAGAATCCCATGTGGCTGAGTTATTGTAGATACTGCCATACCAGCAGATAACTGATTATTAAAAGTAATTTAATAAAAATAAATAAATACATAAATAAATCAGGCTACTCAATTAAACAGATGCTTTTGAACTTATATTTATATTCACCTCCCAGCGCAGTTTGTGGGCTGTGAAGCCCATTGAGATATTATATTGATATTAGGCTGTATAAACAAACTTGAATGGACTTGAAACATCAGTGAATGTACCGAGCAGATAGCTTCAGATGGTCTCAACTGTACTGTCTAGTACCACTTTACTGTTCCTAAAGTCCTCATTATATTGTCGTCTTACATATTCACCTCATGTACATTGTAGGGCTGCTGCTAACGATTATTTTCATTGTCGATTAATCTGTAGATTATTTTCTTGATTAATCGATTTTTTGTTTGGTCTATAAAATGTCCGAAAATATCGATCAATGTTTCCCAAACCCCACGATGACGTCCTCAAAAGTCTTGTTTTGTCCACAACTCAGAGATATTCAATTTTCTGTCACAGAGGAGTAAAGAAACCAAAAATATTCACATTTAAGAAGCTGGAATCAAAAAGCACCAAGCGTTGAACCCACAGTGTATAGTTTCAACTGCTAAACATGGTAAACTGTCTCCATCGTTTTGCAGGCCAAGGAGTACTTTGTGATGGACGGTTATGTGACGGACCACATAGAGATCTTGCAGGACCACAGTTCTCTGTTCAGGGCACTGGCTTTCTTTGAAGAGGATCTGGAGCGGCGCTGCAAAATGCACAAACGCAGAGTAGACATGCTAGAGCCAATTTGCAATGGTACTGCACTAACTTTGTTCTTGATTACAGTAAAAAAAAGATGAAACAAAATAACTTGTCAATGTTCAGCCCGCATGTCCATGCAAGGATTGATTAAATCTGACTCTCTGTTTCTCTACAGACTTGAACGCCCAGTATTACCTAATGATCCGCAGACAGATGATGTTTGAGTTGGCTGAGATCTACAATGAAATGATGGACCTGAAACTGAAACTGACGCTGGCCAACAGACAAGCTGATACACAGTCTCTAGATAACCACACTGTTAAGAAATTCAACCATCTCTGCTCTGCCTCTGCCAAGTGAGTGTGTGTGTGTGTGTGTGTGTGTGTGTGTGTGTGTGTGTGTGTGTGTGTGTGTGTGTGTGTGTGTGTGTGTGTGTGTGTGTGTGGACGACCCGTATGTGTCTGTGCATCTACATTTATTCAATCTGAATGATTTTAAATCCTCTGTTCTTCTCTCCAGATACTTCCAGATGTTCATAGACTCTCTGTGTTCTCCCGAGGGGAAGCCTCCGGAGCACCTGGAGGAGGAGGTGCTCAGACCGGCGCTGGTGGCCCGCTTTAGAGTGGCCCGACTCTACAGCCGGCTGATCAGCTCTACACCCTCTGTTCAGCTGGAAAACCTCGACAAGTCTCTGGAACACTACAAGTAAGAAGATGTGTTTGTTAATTTATGTTGATACATCCAAACACTTTCTGGGTTGCATATTGAAAAATGTGCTCTCCACAGGAGTACTCTACATAATGACAGTATCAGGTTGACGTTAAAGCTGGAGTGCGCAACATTTGTCTCCCCCCTCTGGCATTGAGAGTAAATTACTATATGGGAGAGACCATAGTGACCGAGCAGCAGCTAGAAGTATAGCAGAAGCTATGTTTCTGGAGTGGATGCTCCAGATAAAAAATAAATGTGTCATTCAGAGAAAGGACTAAAGTAGGGCTGTCAATCAATTAAAATATTTAATCGCGATTAATCGCATGATTCTCCATAGTTAATCGTGATTAATCGCAAATTAATCACACATTTTTTTTATCTGTTCAAAATGTAACTTAAAGGGAGATCAAGTATTTAATACTCAACATTGGAGTGGGCAAATATGCTTTCTTTATGTGTGTATATCTATGTATTATTGGAAATTAATTAACAACACAAAACAATGACAAATATTGTCCAGAAACCCTCACAGGTACTGAAATTAGCATAAAAAATAGGCTCAAATCATAACATGGCAAACTCAAGCCCAACAGGCAACAACAGCTGTCTGACTTGACTATGTCTTGCCCCAAACTGCATGTGATTATCATAAAGTGGGCATGTCTGTAAAGGGGAGACTCGTGGATACCCATAGAACCCATTCATATATCTTGAGCTCAGAGGTCAAGGGACCCCTTTGAAAATGGACATGACAGTTTTTCATCGCCAAAATTTAGCGCAAGTTTGGAGCGTAATTTAGCCTCCTTCTCGACAAGCTAGTAGACATAGTTTAGGTTTTCTAGTTTCATATGATACCAGTATCTTCACTGGTAACTGAGCCCAATACAACCTCTGAAAGATCGATTGTTGTGTTCGATTAATGTGTTAAAGAAATTAGTGGCGTTATAACTAATTTGCGTTAACACGTTATTATTGCGTAAACTTTAACAGCCCTTATTAAAAGTAAAATAATTTGAATGGGAAGACTTGAAGAGAGCTCTCCTGGGGGTGGGGGCGATGTGGCAAACTCAGCTGCAGGCATACCTGTGGAAAGTTGCCACAGACGCCAGACACCACAACTCCGGTATACAGTGAAATACAGAGAGCTGGTGGCGATAGAATTAATCAGCATTTAGTGAACTCGTTTGGCAATGGCAACTTTTTTTTATATATGATAAAGCCCCGCACTCCAGCTTTAATGTAGAAGCAAAAGGAAAATAGAAAGACAGATGTATTTGGTGGAATAGAAAGGAATTTGCCACATTGTTTAAAAGTATAATGTGTTGATGACCTCACACCTGTTGTCTAGATACGTGGTGCAGTACTGTGAGGCCCACCCTGAGGCAGCCGCCACTGTGGGGACGGAGCTCGAGCTGAGTGCGGAGATGGTCGGCCTGCTCCCTCTCAAAATCAACCGCCTCAAAGCTAAGATGGCTGCAAACAACTGAAGGACGCCACTGTTCACCGACTGACTTGTTGGTTGACTAATAGTGTTGAATCCATCCAGATGAGCCAGTCAGTCTAAATGTACCACCTTTACAGTCAGTGGAAACTGGCAGACTGACTGACTGACTGTCTTACTTATTTGTATTGGTGATGGCCTTTTGTTTTCAGTGGGCATGCTGCTTTCACAAGACCTTTGAACCCATCACACGCTGTACATATGTGCTCTCCTCTGTGAAGTAAAATGTGTGGTCAATTGACTTTTGATTCAAATTGCACAGTAAAAATAGTCTCTTCCTTGCTAATATGAAAATGTCTCTCTTGTAGTACTATGAGATAATTGAGAATAGTTCAGCACTTTGAATTGATTATGAATTGACCCAGACCTGTTTTTCTCTTTACATCGATGCTTTCTTCCCAACCAGAGTGGTGTGAAGGAATATTTGTAGGTCTATTGCTAAAATGTCAGACGCTCCCTTTGCAACAAAAAAGTAGCTGCTTGGACTAGACAGTCCCCTTATCATCCTTATGGCGGATATGTACATAATTAATTAATTTTGTCACCCTAGTCTGATTCATACTTGTTTTTATTTAATGTGGCTTTATTTTGTGTAAAGCACTTTAGCACACTATAATTCTGTTACTTCAGCTACTTTTCTTGTCTTCTCCGTCTCTGACGGTAAAACAAATGTTTAGGCCTACTGTAACCAGGGTTATTGTAACCATGGTAATAACGATAGGCAGCCAAAGGTACAGATAGTTGAGCTGACCCAGTTTGTACTACTGACAGGTTGTTGTTGTTGCGCCTTATAACTGAGATGCTCGTTCTGCAAATAGTCAGAACAATTGTCTGAACTGTCAGAAACAACCGTTCCAGTGACGGCCATTAAGTGGACTTAATAATGTTGGTTTATGAGATATAATAATCTGCATGATGCCGGCTTCATCCAGTTGAACCTGTGTATTTTCTTCCTGTCTCTGAGGAATCACAATGTCATTCTGTGTTATGTCCAGCAGATACTGTATGTAATTGTTATAAACCAATGAAGTAATACACACTTACAATAACAATATGTGCTTTTTATTTGCAAAGAAACGCTGGGTGTAAAATGTCTCCCCAGTGTTTTCTCTGGTACATCTCCATATAACAGAAGTTGATGGGTCCCGAAGTAAAAGGCTAAAATTATCTCAGTTTGGGGCCAAGATGAGTTTAAGAACCTTTTTTCCAGTCTATTAAATCACTTAATGCAGAGAAATGTGTCATAAATGATGTCTATTAAAACAAAATTATCTCTTAAACTGACTGTGACGATGTGATGATGTTCTATAAAAGTTCCAGTATAGCTCAGTTTACATCTTGTTGTTATGTCTTCATATTGTTTGTCTCCCACAGTTGTGTCCTGCATGTTTCCCATATTGTTATAGTTACGTACATTTATCTGCACATTGTGTAGGTTAGTAAAAACGACATACATGTGTTACAGCCGGCAGAGACAAAGGGATATTTATACTCGATAGCTTTTCACGTGAGGATTTCTAAATGTTGGATTAGAGGTTATTGAGAATTTCAGATTCAGTTAAATTTTTTTTATAAGGGGAAGTGTAACAGAGGCCAGATATGTGAGCTAATGCATGACCAATTTCCAACTAATCTTGAGGCAATGCAATGCCCTACTCTATGCTGCTTCCTCTTCGAGAGCATCGTGGCTTTGTGGTGAAGCCGTACTGCTGCAGGACAGATGGTGTCTCTGATTTATTGATACTTTGTCAAGTCTGGTGATATTATGGTGACAGGATTTGTCACCATCAGAGTCCAAGTGTCCTAAGGTTAAAGAAATGTTTCATCTTGTAGTGAGTTCTGTAGATGTCAAAGGAAAACACATAAATGAATGGAGAAACATACTGTAGCTACATTAAGCCTTTATTACAGTAGTTTCTCCATCAAAACATTAGAAGTGTGTGACAAAAGCGAGCCCTGACATCAATTTTACAGATTAATTTCATCAAATAATCTGGTAACACTTTACAGTTCCGCAAATTTCATGGTAATTAGGTGATAATTAGCAAGTAACCTATTTGAAATTTCTTTGGAATTACTGCCAAATTACCCCAATATTTACCTCAAAATTGATCAAAAATGACTTTGTTATAAACAGTATTTGATAATTATATTCCACTATTTCCCTGTAGCTGGTAATTTATTTAATACATTTCCAGGAAAAGAATACAAAGTTAATTGATAAGCTTTATTTCCATTTCTGCTGGTAAATAGATAATAATTAGCAAATAACTTATTTGAAATTTCTTAATAAACTCCCTGAATCATTACATTAGCTACCAGGTTACATCTGTGTTGACAATAAGTCACACAATGGTGAGATTTGTTCCTGATCAGAAGTGTCTTCTATTAGTTTTGGTTTTCCCCCTCCGATGAAGAGCAGCATACAGCCGCTCCTCAAGCCTAAGGGCCCTATTTTAACGATTATATGCTATTTTAGCGGATAATTATTAAATAATGTTTATAATAAAGTTATTTTTTGATAGATTTTTAGGTAAACATTGGGGTAATTTGGCAGTAATTCCAAAGAAATTTCAAATAGGTCACTTGCTAATTATCCCCTAATTACCATGAAATTTGCAGTTCTGTAAAATCCCAGGCTCCCACACACACACATACACACAGCGTGCAAGGCAAAATATTGAATGTCACATTAATTGCAGTTTGATATAAAACATTATTTGCGGCTTCTTCATGCAATGGAAACAATGGAAACTATGTCAATGCATCAGAACCTGGAATTCCTGCTTTCATTTATGTTCCCACTAACCTTTCTGATGCTTGTCAAAACGTGTATTGACATACCTGCTCAGCACAACACACCTGAAACTAATATGCTGTGAATTATTTTCGAGTAAACTCTTTTGGCAAACCAACAGAGCTTACCGGAAAATCCACCCTTACACTGCGTATACAAAGAGATTCATATTCATATTGGCATGTCTAAGCCTCAGTATGTAAACTAATACAGAAAGTTTCCCAGTATGATTCATTTTTATCAACTGCCAAGAATAACTACAGGTGTGCAGAAAAACTTTTGATAGATCGATAGATAGATATTATCACAAATTATCACATTGTCACAAAGAAACAGAAATACTTCTTTGACAGGACTCAACATCGGACAAACTTTTAAAAACACACACACATACGTAAAATAGGACTAAAACTGTTAAAACTATGGCTGACTAGAACAGTGCTAACAGGTCAGGAGCTTATTTTAACTTATTCAGGGCGATGATTGCTGAGGGAAAGTGTTTTTGTAGAAGTTTTTCTGGGCCAGTGTGACTTTGTAGCGATGGTTACAATTCACAGAGTTAAGCACAGACATGAAGTGAGTTTAACATAAAATCATTTTAAAACTTGAATGTCTCGTCCCACTGGATGAATTTAAACTTTTAATTTTGGACCTTTTTAGAGAAGTCTGTTTCTGCTGTATTCGAGCTTCTCTTACAGAACAGATCTTGATCTCAATGAGATTAACTTGTTAAATAAACTATATAATAATAATATGATCATCCTACAACACAAGCAGTTTGCTGAGCGTGACGCACACAGTTACCCAAATACATGTAGTCATACATTTAGCGTGTTTCTTTAGAAAAACTGCTAACATAGCATATTGTGGTTATCAGTCACTGCTCCGCTTCCCCTCACAAGTCTTTGGCCTGCTACAGTCTTGTGAAATTATCCTGTTGTTTTGCATATATGTGTGTTTCTGAGAGTGTGAAAATAGCGCTGTCTCTACGGTCATAAACTCAGACAACAGACTTGAATCCCACATAATGTGACAGGGGTGGGAATGGAAACCAAGCTGACTATAAAAGCTGACTTTTATAGATGCAGTGACAGACTGCCTGTTGCATGGAAACACATATTTATATCAAACATAATATCACAGATATTAGTGGTTGTAGAGGCATTGTAGAGTTTTAGTTTGCTCGAGTATTGAGTACTGTAGAGGAGAGCAGTGATGTAATGTAACTAAGTACATTTACTCAAGTACTGTACGTACAATTTTGAGTTCACACACTTTAATAGGCTATATTATCAAAAAGTAAGCACAACTACAGGCCAAGTATACCTTTCTGTAGGCCTATAAGGCAAAAATACTTAATTATACTTTTCTCAAGTATATCTCCATCAAAAGATTAAGTACAAGTAGGCTTATAAGCCAAGTGTACTTAGACTTTTCTGTATACTTGTCAGAATAAGCCAAGTATACTTATGTATATCTCTGATCATATCATATCTCAGTACATAAAAAGTAAACTGAAAGTATAATCTTTTATTTTAAGTTTAAAATAAGTATGCTAATAGCACACCTGAATAAACTTCTTTTTGGTAAGGGGTACTTTACTTGAGTATTTCCATTTTCTGCTACTTTATACTTCTACTCCACTACATCTCTGAGGGAAATATTGTACTTTTTACTGCACTACATTTATCTGACATCTTTATTTACTTTACAGATTTATATTTTGCATTAATAATACTGAATAAAAATACTGAATCAACTAATAAATGATTTAGCCAGCAGTATTAAAATTTGCCACACCATAACCAGCTGCAATATTAATATTCTAATCAATTAATATAATATATATTATTCTGACATGGGCCATTCTCAAGTATTTTACTTTTGATACTTCTACTACTTAAGTATACAGTATTTTGATTCTAATACCTTTGTACTTTACTCAAGTAAAGTTTTGAATGCAGGACTTTGAGTTGTAACTGAGTACTTCTACGCTGTGGTATTACTACTTTTACTTACTACCTCCACAACTGGAGGAGACAAGAGAAACGCAGACTGGAGACATGCTGAGTGTGCAGCGATGTGTGTAAGTGGGTATATGTGCCTCATAAATATGTCACTTCCAGTATGTGACGATGTGATGCGTACGTGTGTGTGTGTGTGTGTGTGTGTGTGTGTGTGTGTGTGTGTGTGTGTGTGTGTGTGTGTGTGTGTGTGTGTGTGTGTGTGTGTGTGTGCGTGCGTACATGTGCGTGTGTGTGTGGCGGTGAGGCTGGGCAGGCTAGTGTGTCATTTCCTGAAGGAAAATGATAGCAACTGATGTTACCACTTCCTGCAGCATCGTATCAATGTGTCAGCTGAAACAAACAGTTCTCACTCTCTCTCTGGGACTTCTTCGCTTCTTGTCTGAGACATACAATAAATAGGCATGAGGAGGACGAAGAGGAGGAGGAATAAGAAGAGGAAGAGGAGTAGGAAGACCACAGCGACGACAGTCAATGAGAGGAATGCAGCATTCAGCCCACAGAGCCACCTCTGTCTCTGTTGAACAAGAACTCAACAAATATTTGACAGAATGCAGACAGTAACGTGTACACACACACAACCGGGTACTTCTATCTTTGTGAGGACACTCATTGACATAATGCATTCCCTAGCTCTTTAACCTAACCTTAACCATCTTAACTAAATGCCTGACCACAACCCTTAGCCTAACCCTAACCTAAACCTAATTCTAACCTGAACCTTAAAACCAAGTCTGAACCCTCAAACATAACAGGCCTTTGAACATCTGTACCAAAGTGAGGACCAAAATGTCCTCACGCTGAAGGTCTAAAACTCAAATTGGTCCTCACAAAGATGTAAAAGTACTCACACACACACACAAACAGGTCACTAGGTCAGGCTGAACCAAAAGGAGGTCGTCCAAACATCATAAACCACAGTTGGTTGTAATGTGCATGTGTTCACACAACCTACTCACGGAAATGAATCAAATATAAAAGAGGACAGGGGACATTTAAAAAAGAGAGACGGTGTCACAGTCTGGAGCTTTGCCCAGAGGCCGTTGGACTTTTCCTTTTTGTTAAGACACTATCTTGTGTTTCTATCTCTTTGTGGCTTATATTATTAGTTTGGATTTGTCTAGAGTCTTTCGGTTTCTAGGGTTCTGGCTTTTCTGTTATATCTCATTCATTCTGTTTCCTGTTTTATTTTGATGAGTTCCCTCCTCTTGTGCGTCATGTCTAGTATTGCTTCCTGCCTTTGTATTTTCCCGCTATGTGTCTACCCCGCCCTGATTGGTTTCACCTGCACATAATTAGCCTCATCTGCACCTAATTAGCCTCATCTCCTCAGTGCATTTAGTCTGTGTGTTTCCCTAGCTCTGTGTCAGTCTGTCGTCACTCCTCATGTGTTGTGTTTCATCCTTGAGAGAGTTATTTCCAGTGTTTTTGTATTTCAAGTTTATTCCTTTGGATTGACTTATCTGAACTTTCCTGCCAGACCATCATGCATTTTTGTTCTTATAAGTTTTCTTTCATTAAATCATTGAACTCCTGCCTCCTGCCTCCTCATCTTTACCTGCATTTTGGGTCCAAGCCTGTTATCCCCAAAATCCTATCCTAGAATACTATGGAGAAATACCCAAACATTTAAGATTAATTAATGATAAGAATCTTTTTTTTTCTTTCAGTCAATGCTTCTCTCTTAAAAATAGTACTTATTGAGTGTTAGTTTGGCTTGTGTAGCATGAAGAAAAGCTGTGATAAACACTGAGGTTGAGGTGGCGTGAGAGTAAACTGCAAATTCTCAGCAAATGTGACATTTATCACAAAAAACACAGAGGTTATCAGCTTTGTTTCTCCCACCGTTCATCAAGTAACTGATGAAACCAACACTCGTCAACAAATACACAGAATTCAAGAGTCCATGGACCTAACCCTGCAGAGCCTTCAGCAGCGGGTGCATCAATACTAATGCATGTTGTGCAGGCAAACTGCTAAAACCTACGTAACTTTTTTTTTCATTTAGATCTAGTTTGGACAAAATGTGTCAGTATGTTGTTAGTAGATACAAGAAGATGAGTGTGAAATTGTGTTTAATAAATCGGACATTTCAACATATTGTTGTGCTTTAAAAAAAATGGGTTTTAATATTTCATTCAATATAAAAGTGATATTTTCAATGAAGGGTTGAAAGAAGCAAATACAGAATATACATAATATATAATAAATGTCTCTAGTACTGTATACAAAGAGTGGTTTTGTTCTCTAATGATGACACCACTGAGGGAGTAATTTAAAGAAATACTGAGGTTCAAGCCACGCTTTACCACTTAGAAATAATAAAATGACCTTAAAGTTAAAAGTCCCTTTTTTGTTTTGTTGTCTATCCATGTTCATTGTGATCACATGACCTAACTCCTCATGACATGCCATACCACTGCACGCCACAGCCCACGCTTTATGTCATACACTAAACAGACCACAAGCTAATTAAACTTAAATTTTTCATGTACTTTTACCTGCCTTACTAAAGAGCACCTGTCCTGTGAGCCACCAGAACCAAGCAGCGCTCCATTCCTCTGTTTTTTTAAACTTAAACTTTATTAGGTTCGTCATATACATACAGGTACATATGTGAAATTTGACCTCTGACCTCTTTGATTTAACCCAACCTCAGGAGCAGTGGGCTGTTGTAAAGCACCCAGGGAGCAACTTGGGGTTCAGTGTCTCGTCAAGGACACTTGACATTTATTAGTAGCCTAGTAGTTAAAGGACGACATGCTCTACCCACTGAGCTACAGCCAATATTGAGAATATTATTTACTATTATGAATAACACGGTTTTATTGACCAACTAAAAAAAAAGTCCAACATTACAGATGTTTTCTGGTGCTCACTTTGAAGTCTTTTTGCTTTTTTTGATAGCAGAATAGAAAGGGAGTTTTTAAAAAACTATACTCTGATAGATGTCTGTTCTTTTGGCAGAGGGCACCGATTCAATCAAAGTCTGTGTTTTTAATATATTGATTTCCTTTCCAAAACATCTGCATTAGAAATATTTGACGTTTTTTCTTAATCTGCTCGAAACTGACCGTAGAGAGATAGCTCCTCATGAAATTGTGACAAACAACTATCATCTAACCATCATTAACACTTCCTTAAAATCACATGCTCATTGCATCACATGCTTGTTGCAACATGAGTTACAACTCTTTTTTTCCATGTCTTCCACTTCCAGCTCCTGACAGCCCACAGGAGTATCCTGAGTAACTTGTGAGTCATCATTGAGCGTATCTGATTAATACACTTCATCTGCCCGAGGCGCCGGGACATACCAGGTGCCCCACAGATGAAATGTCTCAACTTGTGTTTACCAGAACAGTCTTATGTCACAGGAAGAGAAACAGAAAGATATACACAAACATGAGAGCAGTGGAGGAAACATTTCAATCTTCTGCTAAAGTAAAAGTAGCAATACCACAGTGTACAAATACTACATTAGAAGTAAGTCATGCATTGAACATTATGCTTCAGTCAAAGTACAGAAGTATTTGCAGCAACATGTACTTAAAGTATCAAAAGTAAGCTACTCATCATGGTGGAGTGGTATATTTATCATCTGTATATTACTGAAATATACAGCATTTCAAGTGTAAGCAGCATTTTAATGTGGTCGAGGGAGAGCTAATTTATCTACTTTTATACACTGTTTGGGTAGTTTAATCTACCAAATATATCATATTGCAGCTTGATTACATTCAACCACCGACAAACACAAGCATGCATACACAAATCTGCAGGACATGTGCAGGGAGATGCATAAAATACATAAATACACACAATGGAAAAACAGGCGTAGACACATAAAAGCATGCACTAAAGTAAAAATACGTTACATGCAACACTGATACACAAACCCAGCCAAACATTTACTGCTATAGGTATCTGAAGAGATGGTCTGCTGCTGTGGAGTTTTGGGGTGTGAGTATCTTAACCCTAACAGGGGTTTGGGACCTGCAGTGTTCCCAGGACAGCTATTAGTACATTCCCACATAATAATTGCTTTTCCCTGTGTTACCTACAGAAGTTAAAGCTGCGGTGGGTAGAATTGGAGCAAATATGATTAAAAAAAGTTATTTTTATAAAACGGTCACTATACGGACAGTGGTGCATGAGACAGGTAATCTGAAAAAAATCATGTGCCTCTGTGTCGTCCGGTGTCTTCTGGTGCTCCTAACAGCATCTGCAAGAGGAAAACAACCAATCAGAGCCCAGCTGGAGCCTGTCGTCTCTGAGCAGCTGTCAATCACTCGCGAACTCTGATCAAACGGTCAAACTAGGCAGCGCTTATCAAATATGAATCAATATTCTGTTACTGTAATGTCTATTTCTCGCCTCAAATGTTTTCAGAAACATCTTGTAGTGTACTGTTTAGCTGTAAAATGTGAACATTTGCTCCTTCTGGTGGGCGGTGCTTGGTATTTCCTCAACAGATCTCAACATGGCTGCCGGGTCACAATCTTTCTCATTTTACAGCTAAACAGTACACTATAAGATGTAGAGAAGATTGATTCATATTTTATCAGCGCTGCCTAGTTGGACCGTTGGATCGGAGTTTGCGAGTGATTGACAGCTGCGTCCATTGAATGAACAGCCAATAGGAATGCTCTCTCTCATTAAAATGACCTGTGATTGGCCAAAGTCTCCCGTCACAGGCTAGATTTTTTAAAGCCTGAAAACAGAGCCATGAGGAGGTGCAGAAGTCTAGTTTTCTCTCAGAGCACTTGAATTACAAATGCTGAAAGGTTATTATGGATTTTTTGCCCAATAATGCCAAAAATATTCTGCCTACTGCAGGTTTAATGTTTTACAAATAATCAAATGGACAATTTTCCACATATCTGCACAAAACTACCACTTCTGCAAACTGCACAGCTTTTTAATCTTATCTCATATATTTTACATATTTTCATTGTAATTCTCTTCCATACAGCTTTCATTTTAATTTAGATATAATGTACATATTCTTTTTATTTGATAGTAAGTTTTTCCTATTTTTATTGTAATTTTCTTATATATCTACGGGATACATATACAGTAGATAGATAGATAGATAGATAGATAGATAGATAGATATGTTTCTTGATTTTTGTATGGTGGTAGTTAATTGCTGCTGACTGATTGTATTTCTCTCCTTTTTCTGTTCAGCCTTGTGAAACTAGAAGAAAGCAAAGTTGAGCTGGGTGACAACAAGTAAAAGTAAAGGCATAATATACACACACTGGAAGGAGAGCGTAAAATTGTTTTTTGCATAAACTGAAGATCTGAAAAGAACCAATAGAAAGTGGTCTTAGCTGTGTTCGTGTGAAGCATGAAGCTCTCAGAGGTGCTGTCTATAACTCGTTTTCTTATCTCACTACAAAATGAGCCCGCAGCAGCCAATTAACACCAATTGTCGCTTCCTGTCGGTCGCTTATTATCAGAAAAACACAGATTGAATCTTCTGGTATTTCCTCAGTCTCACTAAATGTTACGCAATCTCCGACCTGATATCTGCTATAATGCAAAAGTTTCCACTGAGGATGTTCAGCCACTTTCTCTCTCTCTCTCTCTCTCTCTCTGCTGCACCAGAAGTCTAGCTTCTTCAGGAAACCATGACGCACTGACTGAGAGGGCTGAGCTCTTTTAGGGGAGTTTGTCTGTCTCACTTTAACAACTTCAACACCAGATCAACAGACTTCATTTGAGGAAGGAGTGTCTTCAGATTTACTTGGTGTGTTTTTACTAAAGAAGCTGAAGGATGAAGTTTATTCTGTTCTTCTTTATCTCCTGCCTTGCCTTACATAATGGAAAGGGTAAGTCGACTATTTTATTATTATAAAATACTTTTTGTAGTATTTGTTATAGTGGAAACAAGTCAACATCCTGATAGTTTAAGTGCTATATATCAGGTCAGTGAGTGGTCCAAACTGTGGTCTGCTGGCCCATCAGGGGTCTCAACTTGACAAGTAAAACTATTAAAACTGTTCCCCTTATTTGCCTCTCTGTGTGTGTCAGCATAATGGGGTTACCATAAGGAGTATGACTCGCATGTTGTTGCTGAGCTGATGGTTTAATGCAGAACACACAACTTTAATCTGTTCCTTATATCATAACATGTTATGATGAGGATTAACAAATGTTTGAAACACTTTGAGGTTCAGGAGGGAAAGTATGTGGGAGCTCATTGTCTGGTCTTCATATTGAATAGGAAACAGTAAAAGGCGTTTCAGTTTCCTACTGAAGTTTCGTTGTGGCTTGTTTTAGATACAGTGTGTGAAGGGGCTTTTTGGACTCATGACATAAGGAAACTGCATGGGGAAACCCTAATACATGAAAGAAATAACAGTCCTTTGATATGCTTTTGATGTATTATATCTAATAGGATACTCGATGTTTTTAAATCAAGTATAGACTCTATTTAATAGGCTATTAATTAACCCTCAAAGTATTACTCTAGGGATATGTGTTTTCTATATATTGTTTATATGTTATATTTAATTTCCCAAGGAATATATTAATGCAGGTTTAATCTAAAAAAAATAAATTTAAAAAAAGTAAAGAAAAGCCTGTTGCTTTGACTCTGTTCTTATTATCTGTAATTATTGGGTTTTGCCAATTACAGGCCTAATTAAGATCAGCAGCTAAACTTAATTGAACCTTTATTAGAATAGTCACATAGATACATACTAGGGATGCAGCGATAATAAATCAAAATAGCAAATAGCTGGATCGGATATCGGTGACAATGGGGCCGATAATTCTATGTTTATATACTATATACATTATATACTGAAAGTTTTGTCTAATTTGTTGTTGCATTAAAAAGGTTTACACTTGAATTGTAATTCCTGTTAATTTTGCAGATTTTTTTGCCAAGTTGTTGGTGTACGATTTATTATTTTAATAATAAATAACAATTCACTAAATTTATGTTATGTTATCTGTGTATTTATGACACGGATAAATACACATTTATCTGTATTATAAATAATACTTATTAAAATAATATTATTTATTATTTTAATAATATTAAGTAACAATTCACTAAATTTGTTATGTTATTTGTGTATTTATTTGTTACATTTTGTTGTACAAAGTTAGGAAAGGGATGTTCAAGTCAAGCGTGTTGTCGCCTTACACATAAAAGAATGATCCCAGTCACTTCCACACAGTGAGGCATACAGATTATTATTTATACACTGATATCGGATCGGTACTCAATTTGGGGTTCAGTGTTTCGCTCAAGGACACTTCAACATGCAGACAGTAGGAGCCGGGGATGGAACCGCCAACCTTGTGGTTAAAGGACGACCTGCTCTACCCACTGACAAACAAATCAAGATTTTATTCAGTAGAATTAGGGTTAAAAATGAAATGATAAAAATGACACCTTATTTTATTATAAGTGTCACATAACATGCACACTTGACACCTACACTCAATCAACAGATTATCATCGGTTTATAGGCCTACTGGGCCTATTATTGCCGTTTTACTGTCCATTTCACTCACAAGTTTCAAACTACTTGTCACACACCCATCTACAAACACCCATTTCCTGTTAAATGATGATACTGTCATGATACTTGGCAGTAGTATCAGTGTGATGCAGAAATGTCACACCGACTCTTTAAAAAACACTTGAAAATGCTTCATCAGTGTTTAAGATTTTTTTCAAGAGCCATGACACTTTTTTAGATTTAAACAAAGGGCCCAGCGGTGTAGGCAAAACAGGAAATAGGGATTTCGGCAGAGTACTTGCAAATTGCAAGTGCAGGTTGAGTCATCAATCATCGAACAGTCAAGCACCCCCCCAATCAGATGATAAGCAATGAAACACTTTTGAGGTTTTAGCATCATGATCAACCTGCTGCGATGTGTTGAGAAAAAGCTGTGATGCTGCTACTTTCTGTTACACATTACTGAAGAGAATAAAAAGCGCTGAAGCCCATAGACCAACTGTCACTTCGTCCTGTTGCAGAATAATGTTGTAATCTCCTGAAACACCCTAATTCTCACACTGAACTCATCCAGATGAGCAACCAAACGTTGCCCAAGAAAACTCTGACTGAAGTGAATTGTTGCACATAAAAAATACCCAAACTGAACATCAAACCTTTCTCTGTGTGTCTCTCTCTAGGAGCACCTACTACTGCTGTGTATAAGTTTGTGAGATGTAACCCAGATGGCGACCAGGCCAACTGTGTGACCCAAAAAGGTCCAGAAATGGCCTTTACTCCAGACCTACCGGCCAAACTGCCTGCTTCAACTGCACGCTATCTGTAAGTATCATGTTGGGATGTGATAGTTCATTTGCTCTGTGAGTTGCTCAGACTACGGTGAAAGTGTCTTTGTATCAGTGAGTTCACTTCAATGTTAAAATGAGAACAAAACAACCATCACTGTGATAATACAGTATAGTCTAGCGTAAATATAGAAATGCTGATGCTGCATTGGATCTGTTACCTTGACACAACTCCAGCAACACAACTACTGTCTGTGTCTATCTCCGTGTGTGTGCATGTGTGTGTGTGTGTGTGTGTGTGTGCGCGTGTGTGTGTGTGTGTGTATACAGTAAGTGTGAGGTAGGTGGCCAAGAAAAGCCAAAATAGAAGACAACGTGGAGGGATAAAGAAAGACAGAGAGAGGGCAGGGAGGTTAGAGCTGCTGTAAGAAAGACCTAAAGGTCTATTTCATATTGTCACAGAGTACAGAAGTAGGAGTATACCGAACATAATTTAAAGCAGTAGGTGTTGATCTATGACTTCGTTTTACTTTCCCATAGTTTGGAGTTAAGGGGAGAAATGTTGGTCTTTCCTGTACACTGAAAGATCATTTTAAGGTAGATTTTTGTTTTTACACAGACGTCATGAACAAGAGTACAGTAGGAAAAATGGGGAAATTAGCCACATTTAATGTGAGGGCTTCATGCTAAATTTAAATATTAAAATATATTTATCATGGCAAGTTTTTATATAAACTAAAAGAATAGATTGCGGAGCTCATATCTCCTTCAATTCAAACCATCCTTTTAACTTAGACTCTCCAGATTGTTTCATTTAGTTTAACTTGAACTTTAAAACTCTGGAGTTAATGAGCCAGTAAAGAGCTGCGTGTGTGTTTGTGTTTAGCACATATGGTACATGTGAAAGAGTTTATGTTTTATGTGACTGCTGAGAAAGTCTGTATCACAGTCTCGATCTTAGCCCTCAGTTTCCTTTTTTATGGTTCCTCTTAACGGACATCGAGCCTATCCGTTAATGACCTAATATTCAAAAAAAGGAAACTTTTCAAAAAATTAATGCCACAAATCATATTTTATCCAGCAGCAGTCCAGCTGCAATGTTGTAGAAATTACACAGTGTGTTGCAGCTAGTCTGCACATAAATAATAATGTGAACTCCCAGATAACGGTATAAAAACACTGACGTATTACAAGAGTTCCACAGAAAAATGCTGATATTGAATCCGTCATAGAACACTACTTCATATCACATCTTCTAAAGCATATTTTCTGTATCAGATATCTACGAAGAGGCATAGAAAAGGTGGATGACTTTGGTATACTGTATGCTACTCCACTGAGCTACTACATCACATGGTTTTACTTGGTCTGATCAATAAAATTGGTTAAAAGTCCGACTGGGAATTAGATGGCTTGGTTGTGAAGCTTCTAAACAATTACATAAATTATTTAGGATTTAGGATAGTTAAAGGAAAAAAGAGGCAAGGAGATAGCTTTGAAAATGAGGAGTATGTTTGTGTTGTTATCTGGCCTCCTACATCATTTGAGCTTGATTAAAAACACCAGGGCCTCAGCGTCAGCCCTCCCTTTTGCAGCTCGCCTTGAACAGGAAGTCGGAGGGAAGTGTAGAGGAAGTGGGCTGTGACGCCTGGTGGGCTGCTGCTTCTGGTCTATTGTTTTGTATCTGCGTATTTGCCACTCATGTCTGACAAGTACCAGATAACATGTAAAAAGAATACAGTAATTCAGCTGGAAACTGTAATTTTTTTTAAAGTTGATGCTGTTTCTAGAGTTACTCCAAAAAGGAGCAGAGATATTTTTATAGTTTTAAGCTTTCTTTTGTTTTTAATTTATAACCATCAGCAGTAGCAGGTTATGAGGTTAAGAGGTATTGGATGTTGACATTTAATCCTAAAAAACGTTTAAAAGCTGTGCATTTTCACTTACTCTGGCTAATTAGACTTCTACTTGTTTCAGTTAGGACATTACATGAGGTCACCAAACTTTATGAACCAATAAAAATGATCAAGGTGTATCATAAAGCTAATAGGAAGGTCAGACAGATGTCAATCAAGCACATCTGTACACGCCCACGCAGTCCTCAGAAGAGGTCTCATCAGGCAACATAAGTGAAAACATCTGTGTAGGCCTTTAAGCTGTGAGTATTGGTGCCTTCAAATGAAACTCGTGAGCTCGTGTTTACAACATGGGAAGTCGTGTACACAATATGCGTGGCGTTCAAGTGGTTAAGTCATGAGAACACCGCTGCTAAGCAACGGCAATATTAACGTTACTGTCGGCATCTAGAAGCCATAGAGGCTGACAACTTAGCAAGCGGGTAACATAATGGAGGAAATGCGAAGGTATAATGACAGGAAAAAGATGAGGTCGTTGGGAATATCAACATTTTCCTCAGACATATTATAAAATTACGAAGAAAAACAATATACAACTAAATTTTAAATATATTAACTTATTATGCACCGAAAAATTAACTTCCTTGGCCTCCTCCATTTCTGGCAACATCAACAAACACGTCACAAGTTGTGAACTCTGAGCTTTTAGAAACTTTCCACTTACGAGGTAATGAATACATCAAGAGGGGGGGCTTTCATATGGACTCATCTCATGAACACGGTAAACACGACCCCGTTTGAAGGCACAAATCATCTGCCTAATTGATACCAACCTGTATTAATTAGCTTCTGTTTCCTAACACTTCTACCTGCTCCTCACGATTGCTTGAAAGTAAAACCAAAAGCTTAAAACAGTTAATGTGCCTTTGTCCTTTTTTGGAGAAACAGCTTCAACATGAACAGTATTATTAGTATGAAAAAATATAAACAAAGCAACACCCAACTCTCAGCCCCCCTTCACTCAAAAATGTGATTTAGTTGTCACTGTGCAGAATGATATGTGTGCAGTAGGGCTGCAACTAAAATTATTTCCTTGATTAATCGTTTGGTCTATAAAATGAGTAAATGTACTGTTAAAGGGACTGTTTGTAACTTCTTACACGTATAAATCATTGCGGGTCGGTGTCCCATGAGCGCTCGCGTGTGGCTACGCTGTTCAGACTCAGACTCCAACACAAACTACACGGAAGCACCAAAACCGCAAAGTTATATCTAGTGAAGCCCGTCTTGCAAAACATCGTTGGCGCTTCCTGCTTCGGCCTCCCGACCGCCGTCGGAAGACACAGGGGAGACCGTAGCTTTGGTCTCCAGGACTGGAGTCTCTGCTCCTCTGCCTGCCTGCTTGCCTTCACTCACACACTGCGCTCGTTCTAACTCACTCTCTAGCTCCACCTCTCACGTGCATGCGCGCACACTACACACTGCAGAAGAGTTAGTTTAGCTCTGAGAATATCTAGTGAATGTACAGTGGAAGTTTGTGTAGAAATAAATGCCGCAGCTCCTCCAGACCAACAGAGGTTTCCCGTGTCATTTCCTGCTGCTGAGTGAATAGACTGTGCTCCGGAGCGAGTAACGTTATCATCGCCGACCGGGGCTGCGGTGTCTCCCCTGTTCCTTCTTACCGCGGTCGGGAGGCTTAAGCAGGAAAACACAGTATCAGCATTGATTCATGGAGAGACCTTCGTCTGGTCAGCTAACATTACTGCCAAGCAGGTGAAATATAGAGTGATATTGTGTTTTTAGCTGACGTGTGTTGCCTCACTGTTTTGCGCAATGCTTGTTCATGTCTATGTCGAGCGCGAGCAACAGTACGCTGACTTTCGTTGACTTAACGGCCACAGGTGTTGCTGTTAACAAGCAATTTCTGATTCTTACATAGAGTCCCTTTAAGAGTTTGTAAGTTGAACTTGAAAAACCATATCACAGACAAATTCTTATATAAAGTATTCATATTCAAATGTCTTAAAGGAACAGTGTGTAACATTTAGGGGGATCTATTGGCAGCAAAGGAATATAATATGAATAAGTATGTTTTCTTTAGTGTATAATCACCTGAAACTAAGAATTGTTGTGTTTTCGTTACCTAGAATGAGCCGTTTATATCTACATAGGGAGCGGGCCCTCTCTTCACAGAGCCGGCCACCATGTTTATACAGTAGCCCAGAACGGACAAATCACAACTTTTCCTGCTTGGCCTGGAGTTGATAATGTTACTTGATAATGTTACGGGAAACCTCTGTTGGTCTTGAGGAGCTGTAGCATTTATTTCTGCACAAATTGAAACTCACACTATACATTCACTTGATATTCTCAAAGCTAAACTCACTGGTTCGCTCGCACACATTTACCGCCGCTCTCTCTCTTGCTTTACCACTCATTTCCCACGTACACACAACAACTGGCTCTAAAGAAGGTCATTCGTGTTTTCGCATCGACCACTGTAGTTCTCCTACACGCTTGGCAGACGGGAGGAGTTGAAATTGGTTGCAATCTGAGACCTCACCACTAGATGTCACTAAAGCCTACACACTGCTCCTTTAAAACATGTCTGCAGGGATCTTTAAAGCTTATGGAGTGTCTAATGTTTAGTTTGTGAAGTCGTGTTGCTTTGTTGCTACAACTTACCAAACTCCATCAACATTTTTCATGTGACTCATTCTGTTTCCAGAGAGGCAGAGCCTGAGGAGGGTGAAAATCCTTGGGAGGAGGATGACGTGAATGCTGAGGCAGAGCCTGAGGGCAGTGAGAGTCCATGGGAGGAGGATGACGTGGAGTTAGAGACGGAGGAGGAGGGAAAGCCGATGAAGAGTGAAGAGGGCGAGTCACCTGTGGTGACTGAGGAGGGTTCTGGAAGTTATGAAGGCTCTGCAGCTACATACATGGCGGACTGGACCTTGGGTGATACAGGCTCTGGCGAGTCCTGGGCAGAGAAGGACGAGAAGCCATACAAAGGTAATTTTTTTGGAAACGATCTTGAGTTGCATGGATTCAATAGTTTTCCTCCCTTTTTTCTGCTCCATGTAGTCTGACCTGTCCTTGTTTTTTTCTGCTTGTAGATGAGGTCATGAGGGACTCAAGCAGGCCTCTGGTTGGTGAGTCAAAACCAGCAGAGCAGGAGCTGAGAGAAGACCACCTCCTGCAGCTGTAGTCTGTTCACACCCATCCACTCTAAGACACATACACAAAGCTAGCATCTGTTTTATTTCCCCCTGGTCTATTCAAATAGTGAAACAAATATTGCATCACCACCTGGTGGTGTAAAAACATGGTTGCTCAGAGATTGACAAAGGCCAAATATATATTTTATATTCTCAGTGCTATTGGTGGGAATCACTCTCTTCAGGGGCAAAAGAACAATTGTAAACAATGAAAAAAATAGCTGCCAAAGTAAAAGAATGGTCTGCAAAAATGAGATATACAGTATATATATACTCTAATTTAGTTTAAGTTGGCAGCGACCTGTATTTACGCTTTCTCGTGGAAAAGATGTGTAAGTTGAAATGTGCTTTCAAATAATTGTAACACCAGTGCAATAAGATGTCGTCCGTGCATTGCTCACTCTGTGCAGCTGTGGTTCCAAACATTTTTTATTTTTTTTGGAGCGATGAGCCATGTGTTCCTTTAAGACACACAAAACAAAGACTTATTTAAATTATTTGATCCCTTTGTCTCAAATGTTGTGAAACTTTACACTTATCCAGGAGGGTTATGCAACATGTTTCGGGAACTTCTGTTCTGCAAAGTTGAACAAGAGAATCGTGCAAACCCAAACCCCCTCAGGAACGGATTCACGCAATCTTAACCACTGTGAGCTGAAACATATTCAATATATGTATTGTGCACATGCGTGCATTTCAACATGCTCTGCGTTGTCTAATTTGCATTTGAAAAACAATAAAGGATTTATAACAACAGTATCAATTGTGTTTTCAGTAGACTTTATCAAAACTGTCCTGCTGTCTGTTCTGTTGACTGTTTATTATATATAATATGATATTTTGGGTAGTTTTTGAGATTTATTGAGTTTATCCTCTCCTGCTCCAGCCTTCACTTTTATACTCGCTTATAAGATTATCTTTGGATGCTTTACAGCTGTGTCATTTCCTAGAAATTATGTTTTTTTGCATAAATATTTAAACGAAATTGACTTTATAAATCTACTTTTCTAAAGAGAATATGTATGCAGTGCATTACTAATCATAAATAGTTGGTGTTGGACATTGGTGTGTGCATTGTATGTTGTGTCATTACTGACATAAAAGATGAATATGAGATGGGACATTAAACTTTTAGGACAACAGCAGCACAAAGCCAATACAATTGAACTACAACAGGTATTGTCTAAGTTCCTGATTTAAACATTTTGCAAATAAAAAACAGAATTAAAGCGCCAAACGGAATTATTAGTGAAAGCTATTTTAAAGGGTAAGAGGTATTTTGAACAGCATGACCAAATGATGTGAGCCACTACTTAAAAGTCAAATAAAAACAGACTGATTCCAATATTTGTCCACCAGAGAGCACTGATAAGCTTAATTTCCAACTGTAAAATAAATGTCCTACTCAGTAGAGGAGAGTCGGGTGATTCGAGGATGTGGGGAAGTTGAGCCACCCCTTGTTCCTAGGCGACCATAGTCAAAATAGGTCTTGTGACCACACATATTTGAAGAGTCATTGATTTTATTGACCCTGTGATGGAGAGACGCCCATATGACAAGGGATAAGCACATTTGGGTTAAAAAAAAACCCATCTTTTTGCCATTCAAAGTGATTTGTTTTTGTTAAAGGAGTCATGATTCTTGTGTCTGAACAATTACAGACAAGTTTGAAAAAAAGTCACAATTGTTAGTGCTTTAGGAAGTTACAATATGATACTGTTAGCATGACGTTAGCTCTAAACTGTGGAGCCATTTTATAATTACATATAATTCTGTTAGCATGATTTTAGCCTAAACTGTGGAGCCATTTATAATTACATATAATTCAATTATAGCTTCAACTTGTTATGTAAATCTCATTGTGAACTGCAATGGTTCAATAAAGGATAAATAAAAAGATGATCATGTAGGCTAATCAACTTTTAAGCTTTTCTAGGAGTGATTAGTTCACGTTTTAGGGTGCGTCACCATCTGTCCTACCACATCCATGAAGCAACCTCTCTCAGAAGAGCCACTGCCTTTAAGCACAATGTGGGGCAGTTCTTTGATAACCTCACCTCAGTGATAGACAGGTATGATTGATAGACCAGGCGTACCGCACATGGCTCAACTTATCCTCTCCCGAGGCTCAACTTACCCCTCACCGAGGCAAGTTGAGCCAAGAGACCACTTTTCTTTGGAAAGTCATATAGAAAACTGTTTATTTTAGATCCAAAGTGATTATTCCCAAGGACGCACCACATCCTGATATATATATGTGCATGTTTTGGTTGGAGATATTACTGTCATTCCCTCACTTTAAAGGGACTGTTTGTAAGAATCAGAATTGCTTGTTAAGAGCGACACCTGTGGCCGTTAAGTCAACGAAAGTCAGCATCAGGCTCGCGCTTGTGCTCGCTCTAAATAGACATGAACGAGCATCGCTCAAAACAGTGAGGTGACACACGTCAGCTAAAACCACAATATCACTCTATATTTCAGCTGCTTGGCAGTAATGTTAGCTGACCAGACGGAGGTATCTCCATGAATCACTGCTGATCCTAGTGTTGGCTTTTCCTGCTTCAGCCTCCCGACCGCGGCCGGAGGAAACAGGGAAGACACCGGCACCCGGTCAGAGACGATAACGTTACTCGCTGCGGAGCCCCGTCACTTCACAAGACACGGGAAACCTCTGTTGGTCTGGAGGAGCTGCAGCAGTTATTTCTGCACAAACGTCCACTGTACATTTACTAGATATTCTCAGAGCTAAACTAACTCTTCTGCAATGTGTAGTGAGCGCGCATGCACGTGAGGTGGAGCGAGCTGGGTGAAGGCAAGCAGGCAGAGGAGCAGAGGAGCAGAGGAGCAGAGTACAGCAGAGACTCCAAAGCTACAGTCTCCCTTGCGTCCTCCGACCGCGGCCAACACTGTTTAACAGACGGGCTTCACTAGATATAACTTTGTGGTTTTGGTGCTTCCGTGTAGTTTGTGTTGGAGTCTTGTCTGAACAGTGCGCATATGCTGTGCGCTGTGCTTTAAAGACGCCTCAAGTAAAAACTTGCTCAACTCACCCCGCTCTCCCCTACATATTTCGGTCAAAAAAAATTTATTAATCAAATTGAAGGGATCCTATCAAAAATGTTTGTGATGTGTTTATGTAAAAAAAAAAAAAAAGGGAATATCAGACAATACATCATTTCCCCCCCTCAAATATTGCTATCAGGCTCTAATTAAGGTGTCTATTATCATAATATGAAATAATGACAGGAACAAAATAATTAAGAATCCTGGAGTTGTTTCTGGATCAACCAGCAATTTGCAATGAAAAACTCACTTCATACTTGTTCTTGATAACATAGTGTGTGTAGTATTAGTGTGCCTGTTGTGTGTTGAACCTGTGACTGTACACACACAGTGACACATGACCTGGTCACATGACGCTCTCCTCTACTACCTCCTGGTTCAGACTGACTGGCTGCACGGAGCGAGGCTAGCTGTTAGCTCTACTGTCTACACGGCCGAGATGGTGAGTGTTAATACCAGCTGTTCAGACCACACTGGAAACAAACTGGGGGTGTTAATTCATTAAAAAAACAGCATTTACACGAATCCACATGTTTAACTTTGACAGCAGCTGTTTTAATATGTAACAGGAGAGTAAAGCTGTCTGGTGTTGGTCGAGTTAGCATCAGGCCGCCTCTCTGCTCTCTCTATTATCGGGTGTAAATTAACCGTATGACACATAATATGCATGTTGAATTACAGCAACAACTCTTGAAATTATGTTTTAATGTTTAAAAGCAAAAGCTAGTTGGAAAAAATGGGTTCAATTGGTTAAGTACAAGTTGACATCCATGGTTCACACCCACTGACTTTGATGCACTGTTGCTGCCTTTATACTGTTCTTTGCTCCTCATAAGGTTGATTTAGGTTGGTTTCTAACAGATCCTCCTATATATCATCAATGCATCCCTTTTTTAAGGGATATAATGCATCCTTTTATAATGAATTAAAAGCATCCCACTCCTCGTGTGTCCAGACAGACAGTGACTGGTCTGGTCCCTCCTGACATCTTGATGATTGGGCTGATTTCCTCCAGATTTTGCTGCATGCTGAAGCATGTGTGTGTTTATGACTTTGTGCCAGCTCAGAGGAGAATAATGTGGCTGTGCAGCTCAATGATAAGTGATTGAGTTGGTGTGGAAATAACAGATAGGGGAGTAGCTGTGGCTACAACTTCAGACTGTGATAGTGTCCAGAGCACACACACCCATCAGCCCTATTCATGTGCACACTCACAAGTTGGCAGCTTCTGTTATGTCTATGATTATTGCAAATGTCATTGTCTGTTATCAGAGTCCTTAGAGATGTACAAACTCTAATATACCTGTACGACTTGGGTCAGTCTGTTGTAGTTTCAAAGTGCCTTTAAGAAAAAGAATGCAGTCCTGTCACAATAATCTACAATGTCAGGCTGAAAACTGTGACTGACGTTGTGTTTCAGTCTCTTCAATCAACAGCAACAACAACAACTCTTGAAATTATGTTTTAATGTTTAAAAGCAAAGGCTAGTTGGAAAAATCGGTTCAATTGGTTAAGTACAAGTTGACATCCATGGTTCACACCCACTGACTTTGATGCACTGTTGCTGCGTTTACCGTGTTGTCTGCTCCTGTGTGTAGCTCATAAGGTTGATTTCGGGGGGTTTCTAACAGATCCTCCTATATATCATCCATGCATCCTTTTTTAAAGGATATAATTAATTAAAAGCATCCCACTCGTGTGTCCAGAGACAGTGACTGGTCTGGTCCCTCCTGACATCTTGATGATTGGGCTGATTCCTCCAGATTTGCTGCATGCTGAAGCATGTGTTTGTGTGACTTATTTGTGCCAGCTCAGAGGAGAATAATGTGACTGTGCAGCTCGGTGATAAGTGATTGAGTCGGTGTGGAAATAACAGATAGGGAGTAGCTGTGAGGGATTTACTGTACATGGCTACAACTTCAGACTGCGATTGTGTCCAGAGCACACACACCCATCAGTCCTATTCATGTGCACACACATGTTGGCAGATACATGTCATTGTCTGTTATCAGAGTCCTTAGAGATGTACAAACTCTAATATACCTGTACGTCTTGGGTCAGTCTGTTATAGTTTTTAAAGTGCCTGTAAAAGAGGATGCAGTCCTGTCACAATAATCTACAATGTCAGGCTGAAAACTGTGACTGACGTTGTGTTTCAGTTTCTTCAATCAAGATAACCACATTATCATAGTGATCATAGTTTTGCCAGTCTTCGCTCTGAATTTGCCTTTGTTGTTTTCGGCATTGTTTTGTGAAGTTGTCAGTTGTCAGCATTTCCAGACAGATGAACCTTGAAGATAAAAAAAAAGACGTCAATTGTCACTGCTGAAAAAATGTGCAGTTCTGCGTCCCCTCTAACACATAACAGTTGGATACAGGAAGTCTTACATTGCTTACAATTGGAAAAGTTAAGATTCTCTCTGAAAGGATCTCTCAAATCCTTCTACTAAAGTCCCCTACAGGTCCATATCAATGATCCCACTATTACTCCTGATACTGACTGTGTTTCCTGAGTGGAGCTTGCAGGGCAGGGAGAGAGAGGAGAGACGGGTCTTCACTTCTCCTTTCCTAAAACCCTTTTTCATTTTGACCTATTACTAATATGTCTCTCTCCAGCTCACTTACCTTAATTCCCACCAATATATTGTCTTTACTATTTTACTCTTATTTAACGTCACACTTAATTTAATTTTATTTCCTTTCTTTCTTTTTTTTTAAAAGCTAAATCTATTATTTAATTTGATATAATTTGTTCTCTCTTTTATTATTTTATTTTATTTTCTATTTATATACTTTTTAAAATTATTTTATTAATATTATTATTATTTTTCATTTTTTCTTTTGTGTGACCAAGACCAACATGGGGTGAGGGGTCCTCTTTCTATGTTTATATTTCCTGTCACGGACACTCAGTTATGTTCTGCATTTGATATGATGACCTTTGGCATGTCTGCAAAAAAATAATAAAAAAAGTGCAGTTCATGCTTTTCATTATTAATATAGCAAGGAACCTTTTCCTCCGTCCACAGTACCTCCTAATAGGCCCTTTTCCCAGCAGCCATTTTGACATGTAATTGCAGAGTAAACACAGGTGTAACTGATAAATTACATTAATTATGGTCTCGTGCTATTTAGTTTCACAGCCATTCCGGTGAGACAGGAAGCACATTACCAGGGTCCTGGCCCACCTAAATGCATCAGGGCCATAATTAATGTTATTAATCACACCAGTGTTTACCCTGCAATGCCATGTAAAACCAGCTGCTGTGAAAAGAGCGTATTTACTCTGAATAAAGGCTTAGTCGGCGTATCATTCAGACAAACCACCAATTAGTCAAGTTTTGCTTTCCTTAAATAGTCTGATTGTTTCTTACACTGTTTGTTCTATGCTGTGCTTTGTGTTTTCAGAGTTTCCTAGGAGGTTTGTTTGGGCCGGTATGTGAGATCGACGTACTGCTGAACGATGCAGAGAACAGAAAGACGGCCGAGTTGAAGACAGAAGATGGGAAAGTGGAGAAACACTACCTGTTCTACGACGGAGAGTCTGTGTCTGGCAAGGTAAACTGAGTTTACATTATTTATAAAGTGTGATGCAGAGCTCCACAAGGTTCAGTGAGGTGGTCCTACACAAAGCATGATTTAAATTTGCATTAATTTAATTTATAAGTTAACAGTACTCAGTCAGCGGATAATGGACTGCTCGGCCATACCCCAGTCTATTCTGGGATCCTCTCTTTAACTGAGCCCAGTGGGAAATTAAGCTTCTTATATGTGTGTGAACGTCTTGCTCTGACTTTGGGAGGAAGTGAAGCATCTATGTTTAAGATCCACAAATGCATCAGCTTTATTAAGTAATATTGGAGCATCCAATATAAATGTAATAACAAGGGATAGCTCTTGTCAGATCTATTTTTGTGCTCTGTAAAGAGAGGATATTTTCTA
>CAKALU010062745.1:9362-26093 GCA_916700995.1 Hozukius guyotensis | reverse complement strand
TCGGTCTGAAAAAAAGTGGTATCGGCCTAACCCATTTAATATCCATTTCTGTGTGTTTGTAAGCTGTTGCATCTGTTTTTACATTCATGTGTTTCTCCTTCAGATCAAAGAGGATGTTGAGTCCACCGAGCTTGCCCTGGCTTTCCAGCTTGACAGCAACATCACAGAAAGTGACATCGTATGCCAGCCGCAGAAACAACCCGTGTTTGCTTACCTGCCCCTTCGCAGTTTTGGCTTCCGTTTCATCATCCAAGGTGAGAATGGAGTTTAGAATTATAGAGCTGTCCATTCATGGACACACAGTTTGTGTAATGAAGAAGAAATCTGACCTAGTTTTCATATCAGGTACGATTGAGCCGTACCGTGCCCAAGTACGATTGCCCCCCCCACCTCTCCGCTCAGCTTTCACATTAGTACCCGAGTACACTTGCGTCAGTACATCCACGTGTATTTGTTTATATTGAGATTAGCTGTTCTAGTGGCGGAGCATTGTGAAACACTTCATTCAAAGCCTGACCTTTCACAACTACTCGCTGACTGTTAAATAGCAGTTCACTTCCCTGTTTCGGTCAAGGCCTGTTGAAAGATTCTGGGACACGGGTCTTTGGGTATGTCACATGCGCAGTGTAACTGGAGCTGCGGTCGTGCGTTGCTATTAGCTCAATTTCACCGAGTGCAGACCAGATTTTACTGCGCATGTGTTGTACCCCAAAGATATGACGCGTGACCACTCCTCTTTCCACCCTCCTTGGTTTCGGTACGGTTGTCTTTCACAGCTGATGCAAACTGTACCCGAGTACACATGAACCATACTCAAGACCACCTTTTCAAGTGGACTCGGGCACGGATCGACGAACCGTGCCCGAGTACGGTACGGAGCGTTCACACTAATCAAACAAACTGGACTAGTGTACTCGGATCCGGGCCCGGGGTCCCTGATGTGAAAGCACCCTCTCACTTGATAACTCTTCTTCCTCAGGTGACTTTGACATCCCTTCCTCACGTGAAGATGTCGACAGGGACAGCTCATGGAACCAGTGGCTTCGTTCGGAGATACCACAGCTCTTCCTCCAGGCCATGGATGTCTTCACTGTAAGATTATACTGTATCTGCAGGGCCGTCGGGAAAAAAAAACACTAGATGAGATGTCACTTTAGTGATCCCTGCCAGGAAACCTGATCACATACGAATGCAAAAAAAATGCCGCAAACAGGTGGTATAAAGCATCTAACTGGGACACTGAAGTAGAGTATGTTACTGAAAGTATAATATATCAATTACAAGTAAAAAATTGTAGAGGGGGGAAATTACCTGGGATATAATAGGTCATACGGTAAATTCAGCATAATGTGCTACTGCTTTTGTTCACATAGTAATTCTAGTGGCTTCCACTATTATACCCTTTAAACCAACCGGTTTCAGATATTAAGCTTTTCTCTGTAACATTGAAGATTCATGGCTGAATAAGCAACAATCAAAGTTAAAATCTGGAAGAACAAAAACATCTTTAGATATTATTTTTTAAGAGTTAAACACTCAAAAATAAACGGCTTCATCAGGATTGCTTGGGTGTTTTTGGCCACTATTTGAGAATTTTTGGTAAATGAAGAAAAAGTCATGGCTCAACAGTAGGATTACAGTAATAACTAATACCACTCATTAGTCCTTGGCTATTGTCTGTATTTAAACCAGTGTCCTGTTTTCTCCTTATTATTCCAGGATCACCCAGAGTTCAAGGGGCTGCAGGGTCTCAGCCAGTTCCTGCGGTTCATCCCGCTGCCTGACGAGGTGTTGGATTTCTTCAAGCCTGTTGCTGGGCAGATTATTCAGATGCTCAAGGGCAAGGCGTTCCTGCCTACACTCAGCTCAGGTATTACTCACACGTGCTGGTTGTGAAATTTTGAATTCACTCAACAAAACAGCATAAACAAAAACAAACATATTTCTAGTATACCAATGCTGTGAGCTCAGCTTTGGTATACTGACAGTTGAAAGCATTGTATCTAACCCTGTAGAGTTTGTCTCTCCGTGCTTTCTCTCCCAGATGGTAAGGTTGTGTACAAGCTGCCGTCCCAAGTGGCCGTCTGTCAGGACGCTGTGATCCGAGACGTGATCGGCGGAGACGAGCTAGAAAAGCACCTGTCTCTGTCCTATCTCCATCCGGGTTTGAGCCCCGCCCCGCCCTCCTCCCTGCTCACTCACCTGGGAGTTCGATACCTGCGGGGATTCGATGTAACCACGGTAACCACAGCCATGGCCAAGGAGCTGATGGATGGAGGGCAGAAGAAGGAGAGGGGGAAATTTGATGGTAAGTTAATCCATGTCACTTCAAGTTATGGCAGAGCACAACGGATTAAACAGAACTGCTGACAGAATGCAACATGTGTAATAGATAAGCACAATAACTCAAGTGACAATTAACTACATTAATAAGATCTGGGGAGATTTTGAAGCATTTGATGCAAACCATCGCTTATTGAACCCACGTTATTCCACCCATGTCATATGGAAAAACAAAGTTGAAATATTTGCTAATTAAACTCAAGTCAAGTCAAACTTTATTTATATAGCACGTTTAAAACCAACCGCAGTTGACCAAAGTGCTGAACATGTACATAATAAAAAATGAATACAAAGCCAACAACAATATGAACAGAGCAAAAAAATAATAACCATAATGTGCACATAACAGCAGTAAAAGAGCAGCACTATAAACAGAAAATAAACTTAATCAAACGCCAGCGAGAAGAGGTGAGTCTTCAGCAGTGACTTAAATGAATCTACGGTCTGAGCAGTTTTAATCTGAAGAGGTGAGCTGTTCCAGACATTAGGGGCGGCCACCAGCAAAGGCTCGGTTGACTCTGTTTTTCAGTCTAGTTCTGGGGACATCCAGGAGCATCTGATTGGTCGACCTCAGTGCTCTGACCGGAGTATGGAAGTGCAATAGTTCTGATAGATAAGGTGAAGCCGGCCCAAAAAAAACTTAAAAACAAGCAATAAAATCTTCAAATCAATCCGGAAACAGACAGGCAGCCAGTGGAGGGAGGACAGAACTGGTGATGTGTGATCACGTTTTCTTTTTCCAGAATTAAAGGTAGTGTCGGTAATGCTGAGAAACTAGCAAGAGTACGCTAGATTTCAAAAATGATCCAACCGAAAAACCCAGCCCAGTATTGCCAACTCTTTTCCAATGAAAGTAGCTATTAGCACCAGCTCCAAAAGTCCCCAAATATAGAGAGAAAGTCACCAAGTCGGCCACAGTTTGTCCCTTCAGGCCTCCCTCCAAAGACACTCCCCCAAAATTATCATTATGAACATAAACCATCAACATGGCTGCTGTTAGTACTCACAGCTGTCAAGATAGCAGCTCACGGACAGAGAGCACGCAGGTAGGCAGGTAGGCAGGTAGGCCTACCTAAGTAAGATAGATCTTCATCAGTCATTCTTTTAAAATGGTTCAACTTAACTGGTGTGCTCTTATAGGTGTGCATTCATTGGGTTTTGAAAACTCTAATAATTTCTGTGTAATGTAAAATCCTGTAATTTTTTAAGGACCAAACTCTCTGTCTTCTAGATGGCAGCCTGCGTCAGCTGGCCAAGCTGCTGGTCTGTAACTTCAGAGCTCTGGAGCATGGCTACGGAGAGGAGGACTCCATCTTGCAAACCCTCAGGGATCTACCCATAATCCCCCTGGCTGACGGACGAGTGGTGGCACTAAACGGAGAAGGGGTGTTCTTTCCCATGGAGGAAACCAAGACCAAGAAAAAGAAAGCTCAGGCTCAGACAGGTAATTTCACTTCAGTGTATACTCTACTACAATTATATTATAATGTAGTTATTTATTCAACTTACTAAATACCATAATATATCATTGTACTAGTTAGTGGTAGCAGTAATATCTTGGATGTCATACATCTCAGAATTTGGCGTGCACCCCTTTCCATTGCTGTGACAATGGAAGTTTGGATCTATGACACTGTGCTTGGTGTTTTCATTGCAAACTGACATCTTGTTTGAGTGTCTCCATCTGGCAAGGGCAAATAATTTTGCCTCAGATGTATATATATACAGATGTTTTGTTTTTGTTTCTGCAAGCATTTTATTAAGATTCTGTATATTTTTGAATAGACATGATGCTAAAAAACACAAAAAAATACATTGCTGTCTTGTTCCCAATTATTCTTGTTTCTACATGACAACATTTCAACCACCTGGTCTACCTTTAGATAAAGGTGAGGGTGTGAGTACATACTGTTTGTGTGCGTGTACACATTTAACGTGTTTTATTTTCCCTAGCTTGGGACATCAGTTTTCTCAGAACACTGCAACACTGCTAAAAATAGGTCCGATACACAGTATATGCAGGGGCATGTAGAATTAAAGGAGAAGACAGCTGTGCGTGTGTGCGTGCGTATAATTATTACCCAGCACCTGCAAAGAATTTCTGGCTGTGCCTCCTGATTGCTGAGTGTTAAATCAGCCATGACAAATAGAGGAAGAAGAGCAGTGAGCAGTGAGAATTCAGGGCAGTACAGTTTCACAGCTTTCCAGCTTCCAAAAATGTGATAAACTGATGTCGAAAAACAAAAATAGATAAACATGTATCACCTTGGTGATGGTGAGAGATGCACACGTAACACTTTTCCATCTGTGCTTATAAAGCTCCGCGGTGATGTGCTGCACTTGCAGAAACTGCAAAATGATGGTGGGAATTCATGAGGAAAAATAGCATCAAGCACCACGATACTCCGATAAACCGACATGATAATTCAGACTGTAAAACAGATAACAGATCTGAGAAGTTCTAGAAATAGAGCTACGACCCTGCCCTGAGTTTTGGAGTGCCTTTACGACTGGTAGAGGCCCTTTAGAACAGAGCCATAAGGGGTCGGGCCAAGACTCGTAGCCCTCTGAAAGGAGCTGTATCAACAGCTGTATCTGCTCTCTTAGGAGTCAGCACATTCACAGACTTTGAGGGCAACGAAGTAGGTGTATGACAAACTTCACCATCAGCAGACACACAGTACACACAAAAGCGGAGGCACGCCAACCGTGTTGTGCGTCATCACGTTCAAAAACAGGACCCAAAGCAGAGGTTTAGAATGGCAAGTATGAATAATTGATTTTCACACTGTGATGTGAGCGTCCTGCCGCCGCAGTTTGCTTGCTTTAATAGTCATGTATTCTAAGTGGTTTTGGTGTCTTTATAAGCAGCTCAGTGCTTATGGACTTACTTTATCGTCTCGCTGCAGTGCTTCACATGAGCAGCACTAATGTCATTCATTAATAAAAATCAGGTCAAGTAACTGATAAGACCTGGCAAATACATCACTGTGTTACTTTAATGAACTTACCATGAAAGGTCAGTGGTCCGTGTTAGGCTGTTAATCAACGGATCATTTAGTCTATAAAATGTGAGAAAATAGTGAAAAATGCCGACGACCAGTCCACAAATCCTCACATTTGAGTGGCTGGAACACTATTTGACATTTTTTTGTTTGATAAAAACAAACAATCAGTTATCAAAATGGATCAATGAATGAACTAATCTATTAGTTTTGTTACTAACCAAAAGCAATAGAAACCAGTTGGCTTTCTGCAGTAATCTTCTGAAACAAGAAACCGGGCTTCCGTAATCAGGATAGAGAATCGGAGCAACCTGATTTCTCCAGAGAGAGATCTTTTTTGATTTTCAGCATGTATGTAGTCAGAGATGTCCTGAAGTCAAATATATCAGGATCATTGTCAGACATTATTTATTACATTTTTTCCAGCAACCCAAAAATCAAAGAATAAAGATATTTCCCTCACAGATTAGTGGTATTTTCTGTTTAATGTATAAGGGACATGTAATGTTTTATACTTCTGGTGAATATAATCCATCAATCTGATTTCCATAGATGTATTTTGTAGATACAGTTCCCTTTGTTAACACCTTATTTTGAAAAGCGGACGTAGTCCCACGTGTCTACTTCCTCTAACTTCTCCAAGGTGGTCTCTAGCTCTCCCGTCAGCTCCGTTCTCTTTATCCATCCATGGTCAGCTCCATCTTTGCCGTTTGAATGCAGAGAACACAAATGTCAGTATATGGGTGCTCTACAGTTGTAGCGTCGGCCCGTTTGATCACGAAGATGAGAGCGACGGCCGGCTCGACCGCACGTTACCGCCATACGATAACGTTTCCTGTCCGTGACAGAGTTAGCATGCAGCTTTAGCTCTGCTCTGTCTAGCTCTGCTTTTCCTGTCAATGTGTGAAACCCAAAGTGTTTCCATCCTTTACTGGATGTGTAGTGTTTACCACGCTGGATTTATCATGGGAGGGTGCAGGTCGTATCCACGACGACCCTCCAACGTTTTATACTTTCTCATTTCGGCTCGCTGCGGTTTGTTTTGGTTGACGGATACGGAACGGATATGACGTCACGTTGCTCAGACTACAACAATAAAAGCGGTAACTTCCTTCTACCTCCACATAGACTCAAATGAAGCAAATATATCGATTCTGGCATTAAAAAATCTATTTCAAAATCTTAAAAAAATATATATTATTTTTTCCCAAACCGTATGTAGTACTTGAGTCTCAGATTAACTCGGTCAATACTTTATTTCATTTGCAAAGATATGTGCTATGATGTTGGATGTTACAGGGACTGTAGCAGAAGAAGAACAAAGAATGATATGAAAGTTGACAGGAAATGATATTAGTGGGATTGAAGTCTTGACTCAGGCTGGCTGGTTTTCAGTTCAGTGAGTGTAGTTCGAACGAGCCTTCTACAAGTAAAACCAGCGCGCGGCACAAACCTCAGGCTCTGCTTAAAGGTGAAGTCAAACGGGAAGAGATGTGTGCGATAGCTTCAGAGAGACGGCCGAGTTAAACACAGTGTTCTTCTGAAATATTGAGCAGTACAGAGATCAGTGGGGGAACGCTCCTTCAGATGCCGGTCTCACAAAGTAGAAAAAGTAGGTCACTGGAGGTTTTCAGTTATACACATATTTATGTATGTTTAGGTTAAATTTCCCAAGAAACAGCTAAGAGGAAATTAAAGGGGGCATATCATGCTCATTTTCAGGTTCATGTTTATATTTTGGGTTTCTACTAGAACATGTTTACATGCTTTAATGTTCAAAAAACACATTATTTTTCTCATACTGTCTGTCTGAATATACCTGTATTCATGCTCTGTCTGAAACACTCGGTTTTAGCGCATTTCAACGGAATGGCAACGGAATTGCGTTGCTAGGCAACAGCTTGGGTCCATGTTTACATCCTGTCAGCTGATGACATACACATACACTGCAACCAGGAATAAACTGGGACACATTTAGAATGTTTACGTTTAAAACTGTGAAATGGTCTAAATATTGTAGATTTGTGACATCACAAATGGACAGAAACCCTGACGGCTTGTTTCAAAATGAAACTAGACATCAGTGCTAAAAAATGTCTTAAAAATAGTAAAACAGCTTCTGCTTCTCTTAACATCTGTTGTAAAATAATCTATAAAGGGGATGTTGTAAAAATGTTCACCCAAATAAATGATTTCCTGAATTTAAAATTATGTGATATAACATACAATCCAAACTTCTGTACAACTGCACTGTAACAAATATGGCCTTTGGAAAGTTGAAAACATTTAACATTTTTTGTCACTGTAGCAGGGAAGTGACTTTGCTGCAGTTTGTGGTGTTGTTAATCCAGCTTTCCTCTCATTCCTTGTCTTCTCACAGGTCCTCTGTCTGCACTGTACGAGGATGTAAATGTAGTTCACCCCTCTCTGCTGAGCTGTGTGGAGCCTCTGGAAAGTCAGCAGGTTCGGGAGCTGCTAAGAAGACTCGGAGTTCACGAACTGGAGCCTCAAGAACTGCTGGAGCAGCACATCTACCCTTCATTACAGAACAACAGATGGAAGGTACCATACTGTATAAACTGGATCATAAAAATGTCACAAAAATGATGTAATGGCCATTTTACAGAGCAAGTTTTATGCTTTAAAGAAGTACTTGGCTTAAATATCTTTTTCTCTCTCTTGTCACCCTCTTTTTCCTTCCCATCGCTCTTCACCATTCCACCATTCCATGACAGTTGAAGCCTGAGGCGGTGGTGGTGAGTTACTTGGTTTTCATCAAGTGCCATTCCTCCTCCAGCCAGGAGTACTCAGACACTGCAGTACCTGTCCTCACCAGCAGGGGTCTGCTGTGCCCGGCCAATGACAGAGTGCACTTCTCTGAGGAGTACGGCAACATCGACCTGCCAAAGAAACTGCCCGGTATGGAGAAACCCACACTTCTTAATACTCAGGCACCGGCTCTGAAATTAACTTTTTTCATTCCTGCCACTGTGGCAGGCCAGTATTTTTTTTCTGTCTGCCATTCAGAAATTTGATCTGCCATTTCTGAAATCTCTGCGCTAAATTAAGGAATAACATTGTAGATCTGAAGTCATTCAATGTTCAATATATTTTACATAAAAAACATTGTATGCATGGTAAATGATAATCACATGCAGTTTTTTGCATGCAGTACAAATACGTTATTTTTGCCTATTCTAAAACGGTGTGTTTCTGATGTGTTTTTTTATATTATGACAGTTTTCCTAAAATTAGATTTTTTAAAAATCGCAATATATCGCCTTGCTTACAGTATCGCAATATATCGAATTGTTACTCCTGTATCATGATACGTATGGTATTGCCAGATTCTCGCCAATACACAGCCCTAATATTTAGTGTTTTAAAAAAGTAGCTGCTGCACAACTCTGGCGTTGTAGACATGTTTACTTTCATTTTCCATCTTGTGTAAACTAACAGCAGATATTTTAGGTGCTTGTTGATGATGTTGTTTATGTTATACAGTGTATGAAAGCTGATCAAGGATATTTCCTTACCTTTTGGCCATAGAGCAGTGCAGCAGATTTACTGTAACTATTTAAAGGTCCCATATTGTAAAAAGTGAGATTTTCAGGTCTTTTACATTATAAAGCAGGTTTAAGTGATATAAAAATACTGTTAAACTATCAAAACGCTCAATATACGGAGAAATACACACAGTCCGTATTCAGAAGTTGTGCGTTTGAAACAAGGATTTCTGTCCATTTGTGATGTCACAAATATACAATATTTAGACCATTACATGGCTTTAAACGTAAACATTCTAAATGGGTCCCAGTTTATTTCCTGTTGCAGTGGATGTAAATAACATCAGCTGACAGGAAGTAAACATGGACCCACACCGTTGCCTAGCAACATAATTCCGTTGCAATTCCGTTGAATTGCACTAAAACGGAGCGTTTCAGGCAGAGGATAAATACAGGTATATTCAGGCAGACAGTATGAGGAAAACAACGTTTTTTTTTTAACATTACAGCATGTAAAGATGTTCTAGTAGAAACACAAAATACAAGTATGAACTTGAAAATGAGCACGATACGGGACCTTTAAAACAAAAAAACACTCATGTTTCACCTGATTTGAATGATTAATCAAAAAGTAAACGTTGCATTGCAGTCCTTTCTATTCCATCTTTGATTTTCTCATCTCCTCTGCCTGTTTACTGTTCTATTGTTCGCCAGATTTATGTGTCTTATACAATATTTATTTATTGGTCTTCCTCCTGTAAACACTCATCCTGTCTACTTCTTCCTCCACCAGGCTGTGATTGGGTGTTGCTGAGTCCCTGCTATGTGCAGACAGACGGCGATGTAGCAGGATGGAGAGAGCTGTTCAGCAGTCTGGGAGTCAGAGACGGTCTCATCGTCCGCAAAGAGAAACAAACACTCACTGCTAAAGAACTGGTGAGGAGACATCCCTGAACTGTTACCTCAGCTATTTAGGAGTCACACTCCACTCATGCTGCAAAAATGCAATTACACCGGCTCAAAAAGACAGGAGCAAGGTCGTGACAGCCCCACCTGTGAGCCTACATGATAAAGGGGCTGTGGATGTGTTGTGTAACGACACAATATTTACTGGTTGTATGGACACTAGAGGCGGGACACAATCTTTCTGAAGCATGCTGCATTAAAAACCAACTGTGACTCATCACGTTGAATAAGGCCGTGATTAAAGGATGAAGATATTAACCGTCGTGAGTCACACTAGGACTAGAGAGACAATAGCTGCTTTAAAGGATGAGCAGTAAAAAGCAGGTGACTGATGCCTGTTTTAGCCTGGGCTACAGTAAGCATGGATAGTATGTGGATAGGTCATGATACCATCAGTCATTGTGTGGCTTATGCTGCCTTCATGTAAGATGGGAAATATGGTACTTACATTATTCTGGTGTCAGCTGCAGATACATGGGAATTAACTGTAATACTTCATACTAATTGCAAATAAGCATAACTGAATCCTCCTCCTCTTCCTTCCCCCCCAGGCCTCCAGTGTCTGGTCAGTGGAAAGTACAAAGTGGCACCAAAATCCACAAGGGGAGGGATTTGTGCTCGATGACTACCCCTGCGAGGAGTTCCATGCCCTGGCCACAGCCCAGCTGCCCGGCCACCTCCTCTTACAGCAGAGAACGGCCTTGCTGGAGCTTCTGGCGACAAACTGGGATACAGGGTAACACACACAAACACACCCTCACTTACATATTTCTCCTCCCATGTTATGTTCTGTCAAATGACGGTTGTCCCATTTGAGAAGCAGGTGCACTCACTAGGTGTCTGTTATGTTTCGGAAACCTAATGTTCCAGCGATAATGGCTTTGAGCTTAGTCGGGGTCAGGTAGTAATCCCCATCATCTCTACTGTGGCCAGGAAGTGATTACTGGGGTCAAGTTTGACAGTTAAATGTTATTTTCTCCCTGAGAGAAAATCAGCCTTTTGTTTTGGGTTTGACGTCGACAGAGAGAGAGATCAGTCTGGGGATTAATTCATCTGGGTTTAGCTGCTCTTAGCTCGGCCCCGTCTCGTGAGTAGAGGACAACAGTTCAGGTGGAGGTCATCCGAGCTCACAAAGTCATGCTGTTGAACAGTCGTGCACACTGCCAGTACAAGAGCAGTATAGAAGTTAAAGGATGGCTCTGGTATCGGATCGGTGCTCGGTATCGGCCGATACCCAAAGCCCAGGTAACGGTATCGGTATCAGGTGGTCGGTGCGTCTCTACTATTTTACTGGTCAGTTTTTCCATCAGAGCATGGATAAGAATTTCTCAGTGCATTTAACTCTGATCATTAGGCACATGCAGTGCTGCTGAGGGCTGTATACTGCAGAGGAGTGTAGGTCACATAGTTCTGCCACTTTGTTGAAACATCAAGATCACTGAACCACAACAGAAGAGACTGTAATTCATGCACTGTAGTCATAGTATCTCTGAAGTTATACGATCATATATGAAATAGGGGTGGAACGGTTCACAAAATTCACGGTTGGGTTCATATCACGGTTTTGGGGTCACGGTTTTCGGTTCGGTTTGGTACATTTCTGTTACAGCGAGGAGGTCATGTTCTGATTTCAACATGCTTTTCATTTATTTGGCAAAAATAAGTTAACAAATGTTTGCCTTAACAAAAGTATGGCTTCCATAAGGAACATAAACACTTCTTCATTGACAAATCTTAATTGAAAGAATAGGTCTTCTACAGTAATTAGTGCAAACAAAAAATGCAGCTTTGTTAAAAGAACAGTTTAACATATGTCTGAATTCCCTGATTATCAGCTCCTAATTGAAAGATTAGTTTTTCCACTCATAAAGTGCAGTATTTGGAGGAATACGGTTGGATTTCTGTGCCACTGTGTTATTTAAAAATAATTAATAAATATAAAACACATTACAGGGATTGTGCTGCTGGAATAACTGTGTTGCTTAAGTATCGGCGAGAGGGAATATTATAGCGCGGCTCAAGTAACGTTACGTTAAACATATGCTGAAATCCAGCGTCCTCCACGACTGCATAAGGCTGCATATCTTTCACTATAAACCTCCCCGATGCTGTAGTTGTGTTTTTTTACCCTGTCTGAATCTGCATGTAGAGGCTGTTTAAATGTTGCGGGGAGAAGGAGTTGCTCTTTCCTACCCGACTCTTTCCTCCTTACGCTAACGACGGCCACACTGGAGTGTTGCCGCTAGCATCAACCACACAGTGCTCACACACAGTCGCCGTTTTTTCCACCACTTTTTTTCCGTCATCTTCATGGTAACACTTAATCCGTAATGCTCCCATACAGCAGAGCCAAACGATGCTGGTGGATCCTCTAACTAGACTTTATCGTGTCCACTCGTCATTTCCTTATCTGAGTGACAGCCACACTCTGCACTTCATCCGTGCCAGCTTAGAAGGGGGCTGGGTCACGCGTCATGTCTTCGGGTTACAACACATGCGCAGTAAAATCTGGTCTGCCCTCGCCGAAATTGAGCCAATAGCAACGCACGACCGCAGCTTCAGTTACACTGCGCATGTGTTAAACCCCGTACCTCAAGACCCATGTCCACCCGTGTCCCAGCCTCCTTCCATACGCCTTGATTTCTAGTGTGACAATAAACGGGAGCCCAACTCTACATGAAAAAATACACAATCGGCCTCATAACTTATTTCAAATGAACCGAACAATTCATACACGTCCCGAAACGTGACTAGCAAACCGAACGGTTCGGATTTTTTACCTGAACCGTTCCATCCCCAATATGAAATGTATCATGTCAAAGAAACGTTGTCATTGTTTGCTGAGAGGAGTTTCAAAGTTAACCTATTCCAAAAATGATTTATGATCACCTTTCCCATTCTTCCAGACACCGCTACTCTCAGTATCTCACAGCTCAGGTGATCGACAGCGACGGACACCCGATCAGAAGCACCAAGTCCTCCTTCGACCACCTCTTGCGTAACCTTGAATGGGTGCCAGCCTATCGCCCACTGGAAGGAGAACAGCAAGAGAGAAAGTACCTCTGTCCAAACTCCGTCTACCTGCCCTCACCTGAGGTCAAGAGCCTGCTGGGGACTCATGTCTGTTATGTGGACATAGACTCCAGCGAGTTCAGCAGAGCTCTAGGTAAAAATGTGTATACTATGGTGGAGATCTGTGCTCAAGTTATTGGTTATCCTATCATTGCTGCAGGTTATTTGGAGTCAGCTACAAAATAGACAATCTGTGTCTTAATCCCTCTTTTAGGAATGAGACAAAGTATCTCAGTGGATGTTCTGATAAACTACCTGAAGGAGTGGTGCGTCAAAACAGAGGCAGATGACCAGGAGCAGAGACTACCCGAGGACGAGTTAGAGGGGGCAAGTTTCACTTCCACAGTGGAGCACATCCACAACGTCTACACCTATCTGCATAATAACTGTCCCCAGAGCAGCCTGAAGGAGTTGTTCCAGCATACCCCTGCTGTGTTCATAGAGTACAACAGGTACGTCGTCAGCTGTGTCAGTGTACTTTTTCAGGTAAATGTCAAAAATGTTGTCACCTGAGGCCACAAATCAAACCATGCCCCACCTCCCCCCAGGCGAAGTGTTGAGTGGTGTTCGGGACGTTTCTACCATCTGAAGGAGGTGTGCTGGAGTGACCCAACGGCGATGTTCCTGCGCTACAAACAGCTGACTCATGCACCAGACAGCCCCGTCCAGCCGCCCAAAGTCCTGGCTCCCTTCTACTCCCCTCTGGATGGGATGAAACCCTTCTTCACCAAAGTAAACTCACACAATTTTGCTTACATGTATAAATATTTCTTGACTCGTGGTTCCTTAGATTCATTAAGCTGTTTGATTAAGAAATCCCTTAGTTACTGTTGCTATGTCTGTCAGGCTTTCCATCCCTAGGCGGCGACTGTTGATTTTTCTGAGGGATGGCTGTGCTTGGCTGTTGCTGCCAGATTTTATTAGCTGTAGCTAGTTAGCAAATGAAGCTAGCATTGGCTTCATGAGTTGGTTGAAAACACTGTCTCTCCCTGCATTTTCAGCTGGCTCATATTAAAATAAGATATTCTTGTATGTCTTAAACATACACTTCATGGCTAAATACATGTTATAATGCTAAAAGACTGTCTCAGGCAAAATGTGAGCATCCTCACCAGTTGATGATCTATGGGGAAGACATGGAAATAAAGAAACAACGTTGTTCTTGTATTGCATTATAAAGCTAGTTGGTCCTAGTATTAATAAGCGTGATGAGGAAAAATATAAGATCAGACTGTTATTTTGCTTTAAACATACATAACCCTGTGTGTACAGGCAGAAATATGTGTCACTAATGCACACAGCTTCAGCATGTGGAGAAATCAAAAAGCTTGGCAGGCCTTAGCTGTGCCTGGTTACAGTTGCTAAGCTATGTTTGGACAATCTCTGTTCAGGGAAAGGGTTTAGTGAACGGTCAGTTACTTAGAGAGGGATAATGTACAGCGATCCGGTCATTATTGCGAAATAAACCCCGACAGAAGGGGTTTTATTTCACAACAATGACCCACTAGCTGTACATTATCCCGCTTATTACACGGCTACTTACAATAATTTGACACAAAAACGGTCCTCCAGTGTCCGACATCGGAACTGCGCCCATAGCAACGGCCTGTTATAAATAGCAACAGCCTGTTATACATAGCAACGGCCTGTTATACATAGCAACGGCCTGTTTTACATAGCAATGGCCTGTTATACATAGCAACGGTCTGCTATATGAAATAACAGACCGTAGAACGCCGTGATTGACCAATCAGAATCGAGTATTCAACAAAGCCGTGTGATAAGATCTAATAATGTATTGTTGAGGACATAGTATCTTGTTTGTCACCTGTAATTTATATTCAGATATCAAGACCATGATGGCAGGTTTTGGGAGTTTAGGTGGTTTTACTATGAAGGCTCTTCTGCTGTCTGTTGTTTTAATAAACCGACACCTTACTTGTTTGTAGCCATTTTTAAGAGCAAACTACACCATTACTAATGTACACTATGCATGTGTGTGTGTGATTTCATATCTTTCGTATACACGTAGCTGCTGAATGTGGATCTCAGTCCCAATATGAATCAGTACGTTGGCTTGTTGGAACTCATCTGTTCATCGTCTCCCATACCAACTGCTGAAGTGCTACAGGATGTGTCGGTGCTCTACGCCAGACTTGGTGAGAACATTTAGATTTCCAGTCTTTTGTTTCACGGAGTGTCTCGCATTCAGAGACTCACACGTTTCCTTTCTTTTTATGTCCCATCTGTCTGCAGCTCATTATCTCTCTGCTCAGCAACTGTTAGCTTTCCTTCTTGACTGGCTTGACTTGTTACATCCTCCCTCTGATCCCTGACTTTAGATATGATATGATATGATATGATATGATATGATATGATATGATATGATATATGATGTGTTTTCAACAGCTCAAAAGTGTCAAATTCAAGTATCAGGTGACCAGGAAAACGTCCCTCAGTCCCAACTCAATCGCAGCTACTGCTCCACCTTGAAAGGTAAGTAATGCATACACATTCATGTTGCAAACACAGTCCATCCTTCCATCCTCCAACTTCCTATTGGCCTGACTATTCTCTGCAAAGTATTTGCGGTAAACAAGCATCAGCCACCACCTGTCGGTGCAGCACATGTTTTGAAAGCAGCTGGGATTTGTTGCTGCAGTCTGGAATGACTTCCCACTGGAGAGTGAAAGCAGTCATAAAGCTAACTTTACTGTCTGCAGTGTGTGGCAGCAGCAGAGTGAACTACAGTTCTAATGTAATCGGGGATTGGGGCAGCTGTGGCTCAGGCGGTAGAGCGGTCGTCCACTAATCAGAGAGAGAGAGAGAGAGAGAGAGAGAGAGGCGATGGTGGAGTGAGCTATAGAGTGACTGAAGAGAGGGAGCGGCGTTAGTGAGAACAAAGCAGCGAATCGGAGAAATAAAACGTTATATTCTGATTGTTTCCCGGCGGTTACGTTCTAAAACACACAACTAACTACGCACAACTCTGCGGGAAGGTGCCGAGTGGCCAGATTTTGAATGAATGCAGACTTCCTGTCTGCTGGCTGTGACTCAGCGCTTCTCTTGTCAAACTACAGACACACACCGATCACAGCTGCACTCAAAGCACAGAGAGGAGCGGGGGGGATCACTGGAACACATGCACATAACAAAACCCAAAATCACCAACAAAGGCAGTGGAAAAAGAAGACTGCTAGCTAGTAAACACGGATGTAAACAACGCAGGAGTTAAAATGCTTCATGAGAAAATAAATGTATTCAACATGTTTGACAGTGTCAGGAGACTGAACTGACCCTGGCTGTCCTTTTTGCCTCGTGTTCAGGTATGGTGTCTGATAAGAGGGTCTTCCCCACCAAGGATAACAGCTGGGTGAGTCTGGCACACAAACCCATGATCGCTGACAACAAAGAGGTGGAAAAGATCTTTAAACCTCACAAGCAGATCTGTTTGCTCAACCTGCCGCCAGCAGAGAAGAAGACTACTCCCAAGAGCAAGACTGGGAACTTTGGTACGTTGCTGCTACCTTTTTTTTTTTAAACTTAAACTTAAACCTTTTTTTAGAGTATTAGGGCTACATTGAGGGGAGAAAAATCTGAGATTTCGAGAATAAAGTCATAACTTTACGAGAAAAAAAGTCATAATATTCCGAAAATAAAGTCATAACTTTACGAGAAAAAACAACAAAAACAATCCTCCAAATTTTCTCAGGATATTTTGCTTCCCCACCATTTGTGGATCACTGAGAACATATACCTCAAAATTGGTGTAATATTTGTTATACAGTACGTTGATGAACCCTGAGCCAGTAGTTCTGAATCATGGGACGTTCCCAGAC
>CAKALU010062744.1:36240-58520 GCA_916700995.1 Hozukius guyotensis | reverse complement strand
GAGGAGAGAAAAAGGCATTGCAGTAACAGAATATTGATTCGTATTTGATCAGCGCTGCCTAGTTTGACCGTTTGATCCATCGAGTTTGCGAGTGATTAACAGCTGTCTCCGTTGTATGAACAGCCAATAGGAAAGCTCTCTCTCTCTTTGAAATGACCTGTGATTGGCCAAAGTGTCCTGTCACAGGCTAGATTTTTTAAAGCCTGAAAACAGAGCCACGAGGAGGTGCAGAAGTCTAGTTATCTCTTAGAGCACTTGAATTACAATATGCTGAAAGGTTAACATTCTGCCTACTGCAGGTTTAAAGCAATACCAATAACCAACACTGCTGTTGGTCTTGAAACAATACATTGTTTTTTTCCTATGAAAAATTATCTTAAGTTTTAATTTGAAAAAGGTTTAAAAAGGAAAATGTTGACTCAACTGGTCAGCAACAAAGATTGTGGCATTCAAAGCTGCAGCCGCAGCCTGTGTTGACACCAGACAGGATGCATCCATACAGTAGATTCATGCAGTTTATGTGCACTGACACCACTGTTATTGTTGCCACAGAAACTGGGATTTATTAGACCAGCCAGCATTTGCATATGAATGATATGGCTGTAAGACAAGACACGATCCTAAAGTTGTTTGGGAGGTATAACTGTGTAGACATCATTAATCATTAATTTGCACCTGTAAAAAAGAAATATGAGACTAAACACTACAGAGCTATAAATCACTCCTTCATATCTGCCTCCAAGCCAGGAGACTCTGTTAAGAGCTTAAGCTGCAGAAACACACACACACCTCTTATCAAATTATCAAACATCACAGGTCTGCACTGACAGGAAAAAGGAAAGGGTGGGTAAATATTCAGAGGACCATCAGTTTCTCCTTTTAATGATTTTGCGCTCTGCAACGCTGGCTCAGGAGGCTATAAAACCTTTAACGCTAATCAGGCTTTTAGAGACTCATTATATTCTTCTTAAAGGCAAATCGGCTGTATGATTTCAAAATGCTCTGCAGATATAAAAGTGATCTGTTCGTGAGCACTGAATATACCTGCAGTCATACTTTAAAACCGATGTAATGGCAGAGTAGACAAATCCTTTAATAATGAATATGTATGCAGTAAAGCTGGAAAGTATCTGCCTATGGTTTGCATGTTCCACATTGTATCGTTAATGTGTTTAATGCAGCATGGGACTCGCACTGGTCTGGTCTTGGTCTCAACCCCTCAAAGTCTTGGTCTTGGTCTCAGTTTAGGTGGTCTTTACTACAACACTGTTGTTAGTATTCACAGCTAGCAGCAGCTAACAGCCTAGCCTTGTGGAAGACTCCACACGCACGAGTGCATGTAGGTAGACAGGCAAGTAGGCCATCCAATAATTTCATGTGGGCCAAATTAAATGATTGGATGGGCTTATTGCAGTTCTGCAAGCCACAGATACCAGATTCTTTTTCTCTTTTTTTGTCAGAGCATTTGATTTAATTAATTGTTGTCGGGATGTAAATAAAATGCAGCTACTAAAGTAAAGTGCCTACCCTAGCTTTAAGAAAAAACAATAATACATTATTATGAGAAGTGAGAATCATAAAAGCAAAATTCCACCGCTGAATACATAAACGGATGCAAGATGGGAACGGAAATGTATTTAAAATTTAGACAATCTCGGCCATCTGAAATGAAACCCAATGAACCTAATAAATAAGCAAAAAGCTTGTACCTAAAGAAAAAAAATATTTGCACTAATAAGAAATGCATTGAAACAAAAGATAAAAACTTCAAACATGATGATTCATGAATTAACAAATATGGCAGCAAAAAGATAAAAATCAATGAATGTGAAGATGTCTGTGTTACTATGAGCAATAATAAAAGCCTGGCTGAGGAGCAGTGAGACACATTTAGACAAAATAAATTCATGATACATCATCATTCTTGCATATTATGTTTAATACATTAGAGAGAACCCGAGCATGCATGGGAATGATATGAAGAAATGATAGTGAGTCACATCCATGTATAAGTCATTGGTTTTGGTATTATTGGGCAGGTGAATCTACTAAACTGGTGACTGAATTGGTTTTGTGTAGAAGTTCAGCGCACTGATGAATCGAAAAAGTCAAGTAGGACCCAAAAAATTGTTAGAATTTCCTGAGTAAAGCGTATAAAGTCACATGTCTTAATGAAGTCTTTATTATGTATCAGGGATTTGTCTATGCAGGGGAAACAACGTGACAGATCACTGGATGAAAATAGCCAGGCGACATTACATGGTAGTAGCCCAAAATAACCCTGTTAAGCTTTAAAGTCTAACCACAGATTGTCTGATTGAGCTGCTTGTCCTCTTGCTTTATGCGTCCCGTTAATCTTCATTCGAGCATGATGGAGCAAACTAGAGCATGCCTTGTTAAAATCTCTGCCAAAGAAGAGAGGAAGAGACCTGGAACCGGTAGGAAGTTATGTAAGGTTAATCCTTTGTTATCCACTGAAATACATTTGGTGTCCTTGTTTTTGATGTGCAGGAACAATGATTTTCAGCCCCCGTGGTTAAAAATGGGGTCAATCAAACGGGAGACAATTCATTTAATTCATAAAGTCATCTCAGTTTAATTCAACTAATGCAAAACAAATGATAAAAGTAGAACTTACAGTATGTTGGTGTGACTCACCGTGAAACAAGGTACTAACCAAATGATCAATTTACATCAAAAACACTGTAAAATGAAAATGTTACAATAACAGATCACATAAATGATCTAATGAATTAATACAAATCACTACAAACCTAAGACTGTCATTCTAGTTCTTGCATTAATTTCAAGTGATTAAACATTCAGAGGTAACAGAATAGCATGATTCATACTGACGAGCAGAATTAATAAGGCAAGTTTAGTTGTATATACTGCACACAGAGGCATTTCAAAGCCAAAAAATAATAGAAACTAATACAAATTAGTCAGTTGTAAGGGAAGTTACCGTGGTTTCTGTGATTATTTGTAGGACAATAATTTATCCATCCTCTAAACATGCATTTGTATTGGACAAGATGGTAAATCCTGAACAGGTCATCAGTCCCTCACAGGGCTAACACACATGGACGGACCCAAACACCCTCATGATCACACCTACTGGCACTTTAAAATTTCCAGTTCACCTAACAGGCATGTCTTTAGGCTGTTGGCCAAAAAACTGGATAAGACAGCGAGAGCTTATCCCAGCATGCTTCGGGCAAGAGGCAGGGTGCACCCCAGACAGGTTGTCAGTGATACTGTGTGAGGAAACTGAAATGCTCAGAGGAAATTGTTGCAAACACAAGGACGTTTTACAGACCTTACGAAACTTGTGATATTTTGATATTTCTGATGCTAGCGGGGTGGCTCTAGGGATGGCAATGCAGGTCAGTTCGCTGTCTGCTTTGGTCCAGACAGAAATATCTCAAGTGTATATATCAAGTGTTTATACTTGATCCAAACGGCCACACTTGAAGGTGGAGTGAAAAACCTTGGAAGAGGCAATTCAAAAAGAGCGTTCCCCTCTACACGGACAGCTGGGGGTTCAACAGGATCCAGTGATGGGAACAGATCCAACATTGATACTGTAGACAGGTCCTTTCTGTTGTTTTTGATTATTTTGTCCATAACCTTCCAGTTATTAATCCAATTTTCAAGCCACATGTCACAGGGGGGATGATCCAGCAGAGCACACAGCAGACAGAGGTGAGGGGGGCTCCAGTGTATCTCAACAGGAAGAGAAACAGAGTTAACAGGATCCAAAGCAAAGAATGGACATTAATGCTAAAGGACCCATAATAAATGCTCTATTCTGCACTACAGAGATTATGTGTGATGCTGTCCTGACTGTGAGAATGAGGCTGGTTGGAGGAACCTACCTGTAGGCCTTACTTGCCTTAAGTCGGCACTAGTTCTTTGATGTCAGGTTGGTGTGTCTGGGCCTTCGGTAGGTGGAGGGCTGGGTTGTCTGAGGGTGGGGCTGCAGTGGAGCGCCTCCAAACACGTCCTCAAATGTCTTGTTTTGTCCACAACTCAAAGCTATTCAGTTTACTGTCATAGAGGAGTAAAGAAACCAGAAAATATTCACATTTAAGAAGCTGGAATCAGAAAGTTTTACTTTTTGTTCTTAAAAAATGACTCAAACAGATTAATCGATTGTCAAAATAGTTGATGATTAGTTTAGTAGTTGAGAAATAATCGATTAATCGTTGCAGCTCTTTATAAACTGTGAATTGCCACAGAAATTGCTGCAACTCTTAAGTGATTTTTCTCTATATACATGTAGGATTGTGGTCCCTTTCCTGCTTTCTAGGAGACAGAGACAGAACACCTTTGTACTAAAAGTGCTTCAGTTTGTAAAAAAAAAAAAGAAAGAAAGAAAGAAAATGCTGCCTGTATTTGACTTTTATATGTCACAGTTTTATTTCCATGAATTCATTTGTTTTTCGTTTAAGTCTTTGTTTCTCTTGGCCTTTCGTATCCCTCCCATTGTAGTAGCATTTTATTTATTTCAGTGAGTCGTTGCTTCTTTATAAGAAGCATCTCTATAACAAGTGCATAATGTGTGAGCCCCTGCAGTCCGCACGGCTGTGATTCTCCCCTGGCTGTTACAGTACATCCTAATTTCCGCATGAAGATCAATAATGTTGGATCTTATGTTGTGTGCATTTCTCTCTCTCTCTCTCTCTCTTCAGTAACACTCCAATGTGTACAAGCTCACGTCGTCACCAGTTGCTCAAAATCAGTTATGTCCAGACCAAGATGTATTTCTTCTCGCTAGCCAGAGTTTGATTGGAGGTGTCTGAGGTTATTGGCATAGCAACCAAATTACCCTGTTTGAGAAATCATTAGGCTTTATCCCTGATACAAATGAGAAGAAGGCTGGCATTGACTTCATGTGTGCATGTTTGTCAGACAGATTCACAGGGATTTGCAGGCTAGAAAAAAGAAAATGTCCATTGAAAACTCCAACAAAAACACTATTCCTATGATTAAAGCTTCAATAGGCTGAATGTTTTTGTCATCATTGGGCAAAAATCCCATAATAACCTTTCAGCATATTGTAATTCAAGTGTTCTGAGAGAAAACTAGACTTCTGCACCTCCTCATGGCTCTGTTTTCAGGCTTTAGAAAATCTAGCCTGTGACGGGAGACTTTGACAAATCACAGGTCATTTCAGAGAGAGAGTTCCTATTGGCTGTTCATCCAACGGAGGCAGCTGTCAATCACTCAACAACAGAAACATCTTGTAGTGTACCGTTTAGCTGTAAAATGAGAAAGTTTGCTCCGGCTGGTGGGCGGTGCTTGGTATTTCCTCAACTGATCTCAACATGGCTGCCGGGTCACAAACTTTCTCATTTTATAGCTAAACAGTACACTACAAGATGTTTCTGAAAACATTTGAGGTGAGAAACAGGCATTACAGTAAAGTAGAGCTTGGCTCTGATTGGTTGTTTTCCTCCAGTCTGTGAAATCTTGCAGATGCCATTAGGAGCACTGGAGGACACATGATTTTTTTCAGATTACCTGTCTCATGCACTACTGTGAAAATTTTGCACAAGTTTGGAGCGTTATTTAGCCTACTTCGCGACAAGCTAGTATGACATGGTTGGTACCAGTGGATTCCTTAGGTTTTTCTAGTTTCATATGATAACAGTATCTTCACTCTAGCTTTACAAATATGAATTGTGTTTATGCATTAAAGAAATTAGTGGCATTAAAACAAATTTGCGTTAACGAGTTATCACATTAACTTTGACAGCCCTAAAAAAATCTAAAAGACAACATACTGTATATATTTTTTAAACTACTTATTAATAATTGATAGCGTGTTTGAGAATTGATACAGTATCACAGAACATAATATTGTGATACTCAAGTGTTTCAATATTTTCTTATACCTGTACTAAGACTAGAGTTAATATCCTGATTGAATACGATCTCAAGGTGTGCAGTTATTCTTCTCAGCTCCTGTTATTATTGTTTCCTCATACAAGTGAGTTTCTGACCTGCAGAGTGGGTCACCTCAGGCCAGCAGGATCAGTTTTTATCTTTAACTGCTATCGCAATTCAGTTTACAAACCGCAGAAGAGCTGTTCCAGCTGGACCCCGTCAGCTTGAAATGATGGCAGAGCCTTTGTACAATGTTGTGGACCCATATCCCCAAACTTGGACACAAGTGAATATCTGACGTAGATTTTTGCAGGTGTAGTGTGATGTCGTGTTGTAAATGCTCAGCATTTTTGAGTTGAGTATTCTTTGTCATCTAAATTGTGGATTTAGTGTGAAATCCAAGCATATCTGTTATCCTGTGCACTGGAAAAATCTAATCATTGTTCCTCCTCTGCCCTCACAGCTCCACATCGCAGCAGCGAGCGGCTACGTGCAGGCTGCAGAGCATCTGCTGGAGGGGGGAGCTCGCATGGACCTGAGAGACACCGATGGATGGCAGCCTCTTCACGCTGCAGCATGCTGGGGTCAGGTATGGGAAACAGGAAACAGACAAGTGCGCACACACACAAAGGTTTCTGAAACTATTAATTTGCTGCTGTTGTTGTTGTTTCAGATGCATGTGGCAGAGCTGTTGGTGTCTCATGGAGCCAGTCTCAATGCCAAGACCTTCCTAGATGAGACCCCCATCGGTATATTTACACCCCAACACTCTGATCAATACACCTGGTGGGGGGGTTAAGAAAACAAATGACTTATCTTAGCAGGGTCTCATTGACAAATTGTTCAGTCAATGCAAGGTTTAAATCTTGAGTTTGTTCTGTTTAAATGCTGATTTAAATCGTGTTAAGGCAAATCTAAACCTGTTTTGTGCTATTTTCATTACTAATTTTGTCAGCTTTTACATTTTTGGCAGTCTTGATGGTCGGTAAATTGTAAAATGGTGAAGTTTTACGACTTAAACCTGCAGTAGGCAGAATGTTTTTGTCATCATTGGGCAGAAATTCCATCATAACCTTTCAGCATTTTCTAATCCACTGTTTAACTGTAAAATGAGAGAGTTTTCTCCGGCTGGTGGGCGGTGTTTGGTATTTCCTCAACTGATCTCAACATGGCTGCCAGGTCACAAACTTTCTCATTTTACAGCTAAACAGTACACTACAAGATGATTCTGAAAACATTTAAGGAGAGAAATAGACATTACAGTTACAGAATATTGATTCATATTTGATCAGCGCTGCCTAGTTTGACCGTTTGATCGGAGTTCGCGAGTGATTGACAGCTGCTCAGAGACGGCAGGCTCCAGTTCGGCTCTGATTGAACAAGTAAGGGATAATGTATACCGACGGGGCGATGCTGCTGCGCATCGGGGTCTCTCATCGCCCCGAAGGGGATTCTTTCACAACAATGACCCGCTAGCTGTACATTATCCCGCTTATTACACGGCATTACACAGCAACGGTCTGCTATAAAGAAATAACAGGCCGCAGAATGCCGCTATTGACCAATCAGAATCGAGTATTCAACACAGCCGTGTAATAAGTGCTGTTTAATTTGAAAGGAGCTGACATTTCCTGTCCTTCATCCTTCTCATTTTAAGATCTGTGCGAGGATGAGGAGTTCAGAGCCATCCTGCTGGACCTGAAACACAAACACGACAGTATCATGAAGTCACAGCTCAAACACAAGACCTCACTGTGCAGGCGAACGTCCAGCGCAGGCAGTCGTGGGTAAGTGCTGACATCTGCTGGTGTTACTGCTACTACAAATGGTATTTAATGTTTATTTACTTTTCTCCCCCTCCCTCCCCCCCAAAGAGACAGGAAAGATCAGCAGATCGAGGCAATTCAGACAAAAAAAAATCATGTGCTCTGTACTGATAGCGCCCACTAAATATAATTTAACAGAGCAGCTTTACAGAAATCCTTGTCAGTGAAGGGAGCTGTCAGTACAGTGTGCAGATTAAGTTCTGCCTCTTGTAAAGTTTTTGTAAATGTTTTTTTGATGTGCACGCTCTAAAGTCTGTTGTTTAGACGAGCAGAACAGCCTCCCTTAATCTTCAAATGTAAAATTTAAGAAGTATAAGCAATTCCAGACAGTATAATCTAGAAATGAGTATTGTATGAATTGTAATTGCGCTTAAAAATGCTTCATTCCCTCCCCTGTGGTCACAGAAAAGTGGTGCGGCGAGCCAGCCTGTCGGACAGACACAACCTGTGCCGTAAAGAGTACGAGACGGAGGCCATCGTCTGGAGGGGAGGGAGAGAGGAGGAGGATGAAAAAGAGAAAGAGTCTGATCAGGAGATTACCCAGGTAGTTAATGTGAGTCTTCAGGTTATTTATCTTTTTTTCCTGTTGCTAGTTTTTCAGAATTAGACCTATGCATAGATATACATAACATACACAGTTTTAAAAGTAGCAATTGAGAATTCCTCCTTTCAGGGTTCCTACGCAGTATGGAAGTATGGAGTTTTTCATGGCGTTTGGAGCATCCAAAATGTTTAGCGTAACACCCAGCTCCCGGTTCCCCCCAGGTTAACACTGTTAGCTCTGTCAGCACTATTGTCGTTTTCACTGTTTGCACCGTTAGCTGCAAGCTGTCGGCTCAGCCGTCGCCATGTTTAGAGCCATGCGAAGGCACCTTTAAAAACATTTTAACAATCACATAAGCTTCAGTCCATTTCAAACATATATCAAAAATTACAAAAACATGTTAAAATCTACAGTATTTTGGCATTTGTACAAAGTCTATTTGTGTATTTCCAAAGGGTCCCCAGAGGGGAGGGTGGGCTGATGGTCTTACATCATCTTTGACAAATTTGTTCACAAAAGCTATTGCTCTACCAGGAGCAAACCAATGTCTGGTTATCACAGCAACCTTTCCTTCTTTGCTCCTGTGAGACACATCCTGTCTAACAGGACCAGTAGAGGAAGTAGAGAACGTGGAGCAACTACACGGCCGTCACAGGAGCTCCGCAACCAATCAGTTAGAACACAACCGGCTGACAACCAGGCAGACCGCTCAGAGGTGTCAGTGGCAGCTCTGAGCGGTAGAAACACAAATTTTAACGACAAGGTAATCAGAGGAAACACTACTGCTTTGGCTGCAGTGTCAACCCTGTCATTTCCTAGGGGCATATTATCAGAAATCCAGGTGTGCGCATCACATTTTACAATAACTGTCTAAGACACAGTGCAAACAGGCGGAGCAGTCTGTTGACAGTTGGTTAGGACACTGTCTAACCCAATGTCTCAACTGGTTACAGTTGCATCATGCGTTAGGATTTCTAAATTCTTGCTGCTCTGACATGATTTTGACATCTGACGATTTTCTACTAGAACACTTCATAGTGACGCTTCATTCTAACAGACGGAAACATCTCATCTGTTACTGGATTTAAATAAATGCCTCTGACTGCAGTAAACGGAAGAATAAAGAAATAATAATGATTAAAAAAAATCCAGGTCTTAACATCTGTCATTAAAGGAATGCATAAAAATAACCCGTCTTCTGATTAATCTAGAAAAAAAGACGGAGCCACCATGTTTTCAGGTTGTTCGTCTGTCCATCCGTTAAGTACGTCCCTCCGGTCCATTCTGGTGAATACAATATCTCAGGAACGCCTCGAGTGAATTTGTCACAAACGTCCACTTGGACTCAAGGATGAACTGATTAGGTTTTGGTGATCAAACGTCAACGTCACTGTGACCTCAGAAAACACGTTTTTGGCCATAACTTAAGAACTCATATTGTAATTATGACAATGTTACACAAATGTCTAATAGGATAAAATGATGAAGTGATGACATTTTGGACAGACATTGATGTAAAGTGCAACTTGACTGGTTGGCAGAGGCATACAACCGTGAGGTGTTAATTCTAGTTTATAGCATACTATTATATCTCATAAAAGCCATAGTATAGTGTGTCATAAATATGTCATAATATATCACAAAAAGTCATAAAAACATAATTGTATTGTGTGTCATAAAACACATGTCATAAAAAGTAATAGTGTAGTATATGTCTTTAAAAGATGTCATTAAAAATGTCATAGCATAGTCAAGTCAAGTCAGTTTTATTTATATAGCCCAGTATCACAAATCATCAATTTTCCTCAGGGGGCTTTACAATCTGTTCAGCATACAACACCCTCAAAATGCCATAAAAATCAAAGTAAAGTATGTCATTAAAAAAAACTAAAGAAATCATATTAGTATGTCTTAAAAATGTCATTTAAAAAAGTCATGAAAAAATTCATAGTATATTATGACATTTTTATGGCATACTATACTATATCAAAAGTCATAAAAATGTCAATGTATGTCATGGCTTCTATTTTTTGGTCAATTTTGTTGTTTGATAGTGTATTTTTTAACTTCCTGTACATAACTTGCCAGATAAATACGACCTGAAATGACTTCGATATTTTTAGCACAGCCGGCAAGGCAGTAATACAATCATCTCTCCCACACATTGGGAGTCTAAATGTCAGATTTCAGTGTAGATGTGTAGTTCTCTCTTGATGATCAAACAGTCACACAGGAAGAAACCCACAATGGAAAAAAAAAAAAAATGGCAATACAATCCCCCACCAGCAGTATGCTCAATAGATAAGCATGCAGCACAGTCACGTAGTATCTGAGTGCAATAGTTGCTTTTCCTCTACTGGAAAAAAAATGCTCTAATTATAACCACTATTGTAAGCACTACTAAGCTTTCACACACTGACTGCAGCAAACTGAGGCACTTTATCAACAGATGATCAGAAGGCTTTAAGAGGAAATGGAAGTAGTGTGGTAAGGCAGAATCATACATTTCAACCTTTTGTCTGGAAAGAACCTGTGGTACATCAAGCAACAATTTATGGGGGAGACTTTCTCTTCATAGTTGTAAATAAATTGGCTTTACATCTCATTTTATTTGAGCTTGATAGCTTGGGCACCAGATGAAAGATATCTGATCTCCCCCGTACAGAGCCAGGCCTGCATGTATTTAATCATCTCAAAGAGAAGCCTTATTGAGGGATTAAAGTAATCTTTGTTGATGTTTCGCAGGTCAAGCCAGTCGTAGCTGTGGAGCTGCCAGACACACCCAAGCGGCCCACCATCCTCAAAGATGGCTGCAGCAAACAGAACGGCCTCATCTCCACGACGACGTCCACGCCGCCGCAACCGCCCTCCAATGGCAACGCGTCGTCGTCCGATAAGGGCGGGGTCGTTGCCACCCCGCCCCCTCACGAGGAAGCCTTGCCGAGAGAGCGCGCTCAAACTCTGTCTGAGCTCAAGAAACAGAGGGCTGCTGCCAAGTTGTTGAATCACCCCTTGTTCAACGGTCACCTAGGTAACGGCTCCACAGACTCCTTCACTGATGCCAAAAACAACTCCGAGGACCCCCGCATGCCGCTGGTCTCCTCCAATGGCAACGCGGTTTATTACACGCCAGCCAGCGGCGAGCCGCCCCTCCTCAAACTGAAACAGCCACTAGAGGAAGAGCAGCCGAAGGTGGGAAACTGCTGCTGCGTGTCATAGCAGCCTGGTCACGTGACTGTTGACGGAACAGGAAAGTGTTTGCACAGAGAAGCGAGGAACGTGCTGTAGGATGAGAGGAAGGAAGGAAAGAGAGGGTGTTCCTGTCTTTTAACATCCTTTAAACTTCTCCCAGAGAAGATGGCCGGCCTGAAGAAGGTTTAGAAACTTAATCCTTGTACCTCCCTGCCATGTGACTCCTGCTACAATAAGAGACATTTTCCCCAAATGCAGGCATGTTTCAATCGTAGCAGAGAAGAGGAAAGGAACAGTGGCAGGAGCAGTGCCACTTTTTTCCTCCAGGTGTCACTTGGATTCAAATTCCTTTCCGTATATGGAGTCTCTCCACAAGACAAATGGAGACAGAGTGTAAGACGCTGTTACTCGGGCCCTGCAGTGCACCTTTAAGAATAAAAAGTGTGGACAGATTTTTTTAAGCTTTTCACCCAGAAGGTGTCAAAGATTAGGAAAGCAGAGAAGATCTCAAGGTGCATGTCCTGCCCTCAGAGATGAAGATGGAATTTTTTTCTACCTTAAATATGGATGGTATAATGAAACAACATTTTCTTCAGGACAAACTCACATTGTTGTCAAACACATTGTTCTACTTTGTTGTCATATTCATGTTGTACTACAACATATCAGAAACAGTGAAGCATGGCAGAAAGAGATCTGTGACGTCTCCTTTGAAGTGTCTGTCATGTTAAAAATGCTGCCTGCGTAAGTAAAGGGAAGGAATGCCATAAAACAGTGTTATAATATTCAGGAAGTGTACTTCTACAGCGAGATATAACAGGAAAGAGTAAAGCTCTGCACTAGTGTTTGAAACTGTCAATATATTCTGTCAACTATACTTCACCTCACCGTCCTCTCATATCAAACCTGAACTGACAGGTCCTGCTCCGTTTTATGCATAACCCGCTTTGTGCTCTCTTCCGTTTAGATAATTTAAGCAAACATGGTTGAAAATGACTATACATTTCTTTATTTATGAAATTAATGTAATGTGTAAAGAAAAAAACAAACTATTATGGTTCCTAAAGTTGAGTGTATTTATTATTTGGATGGTGTGTGGAGAGCGTGAATGCAATATAAGATGAGCTGGGGAGTCTTCCAGCAAAGCACCTTTTGACATGGAAAATCAAAACTGATCAAGTGAAGTAAGGGTTACTGTCTTCTAAATGTACATGTTATTATAATCACACAAACAAACCATCCTGTTGAGATGGCTTTCATATTTGTGTCACTACAAATAACAGTGTTATTTGTTTATGTTTTTTTTTGTTTTTCTGGTGGCCATTGTGTGGCTTTATCTTCTCCCAGTCACTGTATTTGTTTCATTAACAGAAATTGTAAATGTTATGTAATGAATTACTGTAAGTATCGAATTGTATGCTTGCCTCAGTTTTTTATTTAAACATTAATCCACACATGGATTTGGTATGTAGTGAGCCCACACCATTATGTCCTTGAATGCATCATGGATTCAGCATACAATATAATAACACATACTAGAAGTAGCTTCTCTGCGTAATTAAAGGAATAGTTTGACATTTTCGGGAAAAATGCTTTCTTGCCGAAGGTTAGATGAGGAGCTTCATATTTAAAGGACCAGTGTGTAGCATTTTGGGGGATCTATTAGCATAAATGGATAATAATATTCATAACTATGTTTTCATTAGTGTATAATCACCTGAAACTAACAATCGTTGTGGTTTTTGTTAGCTTAGAACTGACAAACCAAACACTGGCTCTAGAGAGAGCCTTTCACGTTTTTACGTTACCTGAAGGTCACCGTAGTTCTGCAACAAGCTTGTGAAACTGCGGTAACGTGGGCCACAGAGTGCAAAACCGTGGTACCGCCAGCCGCCGTCTAACTTCTGTTGCTCCTAAAGTAGTGATATTATGATAAGGATGACATCTGAGTGAGCTGAACGGCGTTACCACGGTTTTGCACTCTGTGGCTCACGTTAACGCAGTCCTGGAAAAGGAGGAGTGAGCAGAGGGGTACTCAGTTGGTTGCAATCTGCAACCACACCACTAGAGGCTGCCAAATCCTACACACTGTCCCTTTAACACACAGATATGAGAGTGGTATCAATCTCCTCATCTAACTCTCAGCAAGAAAGCAAATAAACATATATACCCAAAATGTTGAACTACTCATTTGATCTAATAACAGCTCCTCTAATCTCCTTGTGAGTGCCAAAGAGTCTTCCATGATTAAAAAAAACAACTTATAAGGACGTGAAAATTTTGGGGGAAGACTTTCTTTGCCCAGATCTGTTTGTTTCTGACGTACAACCCCATGTGATTACCCACAATGCCACTACCACTTTGCCCCCACAACATCAACTGTACAGTGTCAAATATTGTAAATATGTTTGTATTAGTATCCCCGTCTCTTTTCCCATGAACTGCATTTACATGTCTGTGTTGTTACTGTTGAGGAACATATAGGAAAATACAAATGCCCACATCGATGAACAGTGTTAGCAGACAGACATTTGGTTGTCGAGGGGGAAACTATGAGTCGATATAGACCCTCCCCTCAGTAGTCCAACAGTCTAAAATCTATCTGGAAAGACGAGTGCACCCAGGGGTCATCATCATACTTAGTATTTTCTCCCTGCTGTTGCCGTGACATGCATCTGCGGTTGATTTTTTTTCTGTGCAATTTTCTGCAAAGGTCAGTTTTTTAGAAGCAGTTTGATTTTCAGCTCAATTTGAGGAAGTACGAATCACTGACATGCTTAGTTATTCATGACATAGATGTAAGTCACAGTCAAAAGAGATTGCTATATCCTCTATCCTCTAAGATGAGTAAAAGGCAGTGACATCATCTTGTTATGATGAGTCAGCTGAAATTGACTGGAGTTACTCCAGTTTACGGTCATCCTGCAGCTGCTGCAATCAATTCCATTGAAATGCCAGTTCTGCTTCCTTACTAAAGAAATCACATTCAATTGTACTTCTGAACTATGACCTAGTCGGTGACTCGGTATTACCCAGAAAGGGACCGTCACATGTTAAAAAGTAGTCCTCATGGTAGTGTCCTCATGGTATAGATCAAAGCTTGTGTTTGTCTGCAAGCCTCGTTGTCTATAACGATAAGATTATAAAGACGAAAAACTACTGATTTTGTAATTACTGGAAAATATTGATGGTTGCATTAACATATTTTGAATAAATTGTATATTTTGAGAATTTTATATGGTCTCTTCTGAATTAGTAAAGCTCTTTTGTGCCGTCAGGTATGATGGATTTCTTACAGCTTCAAAAAGATGGTGCGCAGCAGGCCCGGACACAAGCAAAAATGCTGAACTTTTGGATAAAACTAAAACATTTGAAAACATTTAACAAAGGCATTTCATAGACCACATTATGATATGATTAATTGAGAAAATAATCAGTAGATTAAAGGTGCTATTGATGACATTTAGCCACTAGATGTCGCATTCACCATCCCTCGTTTCATTACATTCACTTCACAACAAGTTGTTGCCAGGCACTTACCGTCAATCTCAGCCATTTATCCGTTTTTTCCACACTAACTGACGACACAGAGATACCAACCTCGTTTTACTGTTGTCTCCCAAGCCATGTTAGAAATGGGAACCAAACGTCAGATATATTCCACAGAGATAAACAAAACATTCATTTTGTACGTGCCAACATTTTTAAAGGGGCTATATGTAAGGATCAGAAATTGCTTAACAATAGGAATTTTGCCAGCTCGGAGTCCGTTTTGATACCGAAAACCAAACTAAGGTCCTTCCATAAATCGAAGGCCCAGCCGATGTTAATCCTAGTTTTCCCCCCCCGACATCAGGCTTCACAAGATATAACTTTGGGTTTTCTGTGTTGGAGTCTGAGTTGTGGTGGGGGCTGGTCGTTTGTTGGCATTAGCAGACTCCATTTCTAACCGAACATACACACGCGCATGATGCCACATCTGTTGGATTTTCCCAGAAAAAAACGTCCTGCATTCTTCACATTAAAAGCAGTCTACAGGCTGATAGGAGAAACACAGAAAGTCATGTAAGGTCTAATTTTTTAGGTTAAATTACAACCTGTTCCCACATTGGTAATAAAAAAGGATTGAAGAACGTTTATACATGTAAAACTCACATAAAGTCCCTTTAAATTATTAATTTACAATCATAATCATATTTTTCAGGAAAAGCCATACTTTTATTCGGCATCTTTCTAAAGGCTCTGTAGATGTATTTTTTTTTTTTTTTAATATTCGTCTTCATAAAAATTTTATCAATAAGACCTTTAAGTGCATAGTTGTCACCCTGAAAAGTGGATGCATCACTCGCATGTTGAGAAAACTAGTACTCATCTTTTAAAAGCACCGTTATTTTCTTGAAAACTGTATTCAGACACTTAATTGCTGAAGTCAGATGCTGTGTGCAGCTCACGTTTCCATGCCATATGAAGGTTATTAACAATTTATCTAACCCGAAACGTCTGCTTTCCCTGTCCTACTTCTTACAGCTCTTTTCTGTTCTGCAGCAGGCCGAGGCTGGACCGTCCTTCACCACACAGCTGTCAGGGCCTTGGCCCGGCATCAACTGCTTCCTTCAATGATGCTCTGTGTCTTTTTTTCCACTCTCGTTTTTTCTGAACTTCCCTTCATTCACTGGCTGCGGGTCAGCAGGGTCAATATTTCTACAGGCTGCACCCAGCAGTCATTTTTCAGTCACATAACAGTCGGGTTAGAGAGACAAGTAAAGAAGACAGGTTAGAAAAGCAATAGTGTATTTTATGTTTCTTAAAGTTCACTGTGAGCCACATTTTGGGGAACCTTTTTTTTATGCAATTTAATTGTACTTTCTCCACTTTCAGATTTTCTTCAGGGACAGCTCACATGGAAAAAAAAACAGCCACTGGCTACCACAGTTGTGTATTCATCCCTTTCATTGCTGTTGATTTAAAGGGAGTGAACTTTTGACACTGATATACTTGTCTGTCTTTTATGGAGAAGCTTATCAGTATTTACAGTACATTAGGCCGTTATTAAACAGCATTTACGGGCCAATTTGTCAGATCAGGGATTTAAAAACATGACCTAATTTGTCAAACATCTACATTGAGTTACAGTCCTTAACGTGTCTTGAGCAAACGTTATAGAGAAATCACCCTTTTATGTGAGCCTCCCCCAGTATGTCTTAGGCATATAGACAGAGAGGACCACAATGGTGCTGAAAACACATGATCCAGACTGCATTGACCTCCTCTCTGCGTGGCCTGGCTATTGTGCCTGAGCGACACTGAGTTCAGGCCAGCTGGCTCAGGTCCCAGTCCTTCAGTCCTCTCTTCACTGAAGGGCGAAGTGGATCAGTGCCAGAAAGAGCATACAGACGCACACTGACCACTCTGCTGGACACATAAATGGAGGGATGATGATAGACGGCACTGAGGACCAGTCGGGGGTGTGGAGGATAAAGTAGGAAAATGAACCGATCCCAGGCGTTGCTTAGACACTGACCGCCATGATGGAGGGATGGGTGGAAAGAAGGGACGTTTGCACTGATGAAATAAAGACGACATGCAAATGAAGGGTGGATGGCCGGCCTGAAAGCGAGCCAGTGCTGGGAGGAAGCCACAACTATTGACCATCCTGCCAGCTTGTTAAAAGACGGATAGAAGAGCTGCACATAAAGAACGGATGGTGGGATGGCTCAGTGGGTCAGAACGTCTGCCCGGTTCCCAAGATCTGTTGGACTTAACTGGGCTTCAGTGTCCTATTTGACTTGAATCTAAGATGTCTACGTAGAGCGAGTTGATGTCTGTCTGCCTGACCTCTGATAAAAGCCTATCGATCGAGGAATTTACACTCAGATTGAAGTCAGTTTCTCTCTCTCAGGCATGAGTGTCAGTGTATGATATGTCATGAAAAATGTCATAGTAGCCTATGATATGTCATGAAAAATGTCATAGTAACCTATGATATTATATATATATACAGTATATATATATTATATTATATAGTATAGTTTGTTGAAAAACTCATAGTATAGTAGGTCGAAAAAAAAATCATAGTGTATTATGTCGAAAAAAAAAAGGCAAAGTATAGTATGTCGAAAACAAAGTCATTAAAAAGTCACAGTGTAATATGTCGAAAAAAAAGTCATAGTATGGTATGTCGGAAAAAAGTCACATTATAGTATGTTGAAAAAGGAGTCATAAAAAAGTCAGTATAGTATGCTGAAAAAAAAAGACAAATTAAAGTATGTCGAAGAACTCATAGTATGGTAGGTCGAAAAAAAGTCACAGTATGACGGAAAAAAGTCATAGTATAGTATGTCGAAAAACTCATGGTATAGCAGGTCGAAAAAAAAGTCATAGTACAGTGTGTCAAAAAAAAGTCACAGTATAGTATGTCGAAAAAGGAGTCATAAAAAATCATAGTATAGCACGTTGAAAAAAAAGTCATAGTATGTTAAAAAAAAAGACGAAGTATAGTATGTCGAAAAAGTCATAGTATGGTAGGTCGAAAAAAAGTCATAGTATGTTGAAAGAAATCACAAAAAGTCACAGTATAGTAGGTAAAAAAAAAAGACAGTATAGTATGTCGAAAAAATAGTCATAAAAAAGTCATAGTTTAGCACGTCAAAAAAAAGTTATAGTATAGTATGTCGAAAAAAAATGTCATTAAAAGTCACAGTCTAATATGTTGAAAAAAAAGTCATAGTATAATATGTCGAATAAAAACTCATACTATAGTATTTCGGAAAAAAAGTCATAGTATAGTATGTTGAAAAAGAAGACATAGTATAGTATGTCGAAAAACTCATAGTATAGTAGGTCGAAAAAAAGACAGTATAATATGACGGAAAAAAAGTCAAAGTATAGTATGTTGAAAAAAAGCCATTATATACTACGGCGAAAAACATCATGAAAAAAGTCACAGTATAGTATGTCGAAAAAAATCATTAAAAAGTCATAGTTTAATACATTGAAAAAAAGTCATAGCATAGTATGTTGAAAAAAAAGACATAGTATAGTATGTCGAAAAACGTCATAGTATAGTAGGTTGAAATAAAAATGTCAAAAAAGTCATAGTATAGTATTCCATAAAAATGTCAAAAGGTCATAGTATAGTATGAGGCTGATGACCGTTGTGTCGTCTGCATAAATGTGAAAAAGTTATAATATAGTATGGCATAAAAAGTGACAGTGTAGTATGCCACAAAGAATTTAATGATATCATATTGTCATAAAAATGTCAATAAATTCATAGTATAGTATGTCATAAAAAATGTCAGAGTATAGCATGTCATAAAAATTGCATAATTTAGTATGCCATAAAAATGTTATAAAAAAGTCACAGTATAGTATGCCATGAAAAGTCATAGTAGTAGTATAGTATAGTTAAGCACATGCTCACGACAGGTTTATGCTATATAACTTTGACATAAAAAACCCTAATTTAGCCATAACCTTGATGTTTAAACGTCTTCTGACTTGAAAATCACTAAATTGATGCTTACTGAGCAGAGGATGTTACACTGAAGCTAAACCATCCAAGAGCCACACCAACAAAGTATGGGACATTAAAGGAAAACACCACCTAATTAAGAATTCCAATGGCCTAGGAAAGTTCAATCACCATGAGCCGTGAGCTACTGTCTCTCTCATAGCCAGAAACCAGAGAAGTAAGTCTCAAACTTGTGATGTCAGCAAGTATAAAGTCTGGAGCTGCTCCATAGACAATGAATGGTAGGGTTTCCGCCTGTATATCGCAAATCCGGCGGCCCGTCGGGCATAAATTGATTCCCCGCCAGGCCTAAGCATAGGGGAATTATGTATTTTTATGATGTTTTTTTAAACTAAAATGTGTTAGCGAACTTTTTAAAGGAATAACTCGGTTCGTAGGTTGTGTGCTTAAAGTGGAGATGAAGCAGTCAACCAAGTTAAGCTGGTTTATTTAATGGCTTTCCACCCCAATGAACAATTATATAACAAACATGACAAATGTAAGCATTTAAAAGAAAAAAGAAGCTAGGTTGAGTTCAATAGATACAACTATATCCTCTATATCTTTATATAGCAAATAGTTGTTTGATGCTATATTAATGCTCTGGATATTGAACTTAGCACCTTTAACTTTCTGCAAGCCTCATCTGAACCTTTACACCCACGTGATCTTCATTAAGGTGTAAAGATATTAATTCTGACCAAAAATATTACATTTTTCTGTGGAATATTACAGTCACTTGTTCCATTTTATTCTCTATGACTGTACAACCTTCAACTGTTATCACAGATAAGGAACTTGGGTGAACGTCTTCCTCTCCTTTCTGGCTGTGGGAGGCGGTAGAAGTTCACATTAACAGTACATCTAACTTGCGTTTCAACACTCAGTGATGTCCCCTACTGGCAAATTTATGTTTCATTATTTAACTAATAAAAGGATATTTTACCAAACCACAAATATGAAGAGGGGGTTTAAAATGAATAGCTATTTTAAATCAGCCCACATGTTGATCTTGTGGCTTTGTGAGAAAAGGTCAGAGGCTCCGTTGCTGCGCTGACTGTGGGCCGTTTATCGTGGCTTCCTGCCAAACATCCCACCCTCTTCTTTATCTCACCTCCTACTCACTCTCGCTGCTTTCTCTCTGCCTTCTACTGTCTCTGTGTTGATGCATTTCAAACTGTAATGTGTGTTTAAGAGATAATTGTAACTGTCGCAGCCAGGAAAGAATTATCACGGACATGATTCTACAACCTCTGACATGAATGTTGATGATGGAAGAGTTATTTTGTATCTTGTACTTTCCACTACTTCCTTTTGAGGTCGGGCTTTTGTTAACACTTCTGTCTGGTTTTGCAAAGGCATGCAAATTTACATGATAAACATAAAGGAAAGTAACCTCAATTTTGAGGTACTTTACTTGACTATTTCCATTTTTTGCTTCTACATACTTCTTCTTCATTACATTTCAGAGGGAAATGTACTTTTTTACTCCACTGTTTATTTGACAGCTAGAGTTGCTTTGAAGATCAACAGTTTACATACAAAACAAAAAGATGATCATCTTCTAACTTACGATGCATTTTTATAGATTAAACAACAGTATATATATAAAGTTATTTAGTTCCATCTCAACCAGCTTAAATCATAAAATGCTGCAGTAATGCCTCAGTAATAACCAATTTATATAATGTAACACTGACAGGGGCTATTCTGTAGTTTAATGAATACTTTTACTTACTTTTCAAGTATATTGTGATAAATTTTTTATGTACTTCTAATTATGAATGCAGGACATTTACTTGTGATTATGTTTTTTTATAGTGTGGTAGTGCTAGTAAAATGTCTAAATACTTTCTCAACCAGAAGAGGAGATAAGACAGAAAAAGTTAAGGGAAATAATGCAAAGTTTGATACATTATTTTTTCAAGTGAGATGTGGACGGCTATAAAACATCAAACTAACAGTTTAAAATTATTTTTGATATCTTTTTTTTCTGCTTGTTGAACAACCTTATCTCCCCATAACATACAGTAACATCCAAAAAACACAGGTAAGCGCCAACAGTGAAAAGTAGGATATTCTGTATTTTTTATCATGAGAATTATGTGTAATTGTGTTGTTTTAATTTGCTGATATCTTTGTTTTACCTTCAGCGCGCTCATACATTTACATTTTCTTTTTTATGGACTGTTTATGTCTTGATTTTGTCATTTGTAATTGTTACCTTTTGATTGTTTAACTTTTGATATCTTTTATCTTGCAAACTCTGACCTCCTTCCTCCTCATCTGGTCTTTACTGTCAAAAATAAACAGCATGTTTGAATATAACCTGGGTGGAATAAGTTAATGAATAAAGGAATTGCTTGGATTGTGGAGCTTGGATCGGTTCATCTCTTACTCTGCTCTGACAGAGAGGACAAGTGGAGCAATATTCAGGACTCAACCTGCTCTACTTGACATGGAGGATAATCCTATAGTGAAAGACGGGGATACTGATACCGGATCCGATATCGGGACAATACTGACTCATATATGTAGCTGGATCGGATATCTGTCACAATGGATCTATTCAATTCACTTCTCTGTTTGTACACTACGCACATTATATACTGGAATTTTAATTCCCGTTTACGTTTTGACCGATTGCATTAAAACGGTTTACACCTGAATTGTAATTCATGTTAATTTTGAAGATTTTTTACCAAGTTGCTGGTGTACAATTTATTAATTTAATAAGATATAACAATTCAGTAAATTTCTATCTATGTATTTATTTGTTACATTTTGTTTTACAAAGTTAAGAAGGAAATGTTTAAGTCAAGCCTGGTGTTGTCGTACACATAGAAGAATGATCCCAGTCACTTCCACACAGTGAGGCATACAGCTTATTAATTAATCACTGGTATCGGATTGGTACTCGGTATCGGCCGATACCGTAAGCCAAGGTATCGCAATCGGTATCGGGACTGAAGAAGTCGGCTCAGTGCATCATCCCTAGTTTGAATATAACCTGGGTGGAATAAGTTAATGAATAAAGGAATTGCTTGGATTGTGGAGTTTGGATCGGTTCATCTCTTACAATCTGCTCTGACAGAGAGGACAACTGGAGCAATATTCAAGATTCAACCTGTAACCTGACATGGAGGATAATACTACTAATAATAGTTATTAATAATAAACACTGCCAATAGATCAAATTTGTACTGAACTTTACACATTTTATCTAGTGAGTCTACCGCCTGGACCTGCAGAGAATCATACTTAATACTTAATAAGTATTCTCGGGTGTGTAAGGGTATTATGGGCATTCCAT
>CAKALU010062744.1:0-36220 GCA_916700995.1 Hozukius guyotensis | reverse complement strand
TTCACCCATTCACTCTGTATCTTTTATATCTCTATTATTGTTTTTATAATTTTTGTATACCTTTACCTCTCCTATGTTTCACTCTGTTTGCTGATGTTTGCTGATGTTGCTGCTTTGACACCTGAATTTCCCTCCGGGGATTAATAAAGGTTCATCTAATCTTATCTTATCTTATCTTATCTTATCTTATCTTTTATTACACCAATTATTCCACAAGTCATGCTGCTGCAGGTTGTTTTACTTTACCAAGATCCGAAACCAAATCAGGTCAAAGTACAGCAATATACAGAGCAATGCAAGAATGGAATTCACTCCCAAATCATATTACACAACTAAATGATATATATGTTTTTTAAAAAAAACACTAAAAGAGCATTACTTAAGAAGAAACTTTAGTAATTAATAAGTATTCTTGGGTGTGTAAGGATATTATGGGAATTCCATGTTAAATGATGATATTTATCTGTTAGATCCTGATAGATTCAGTCGGAGCCGCTCTATTTTCTTTGTGTTTTTGTTATTTAAACTGTGTCAGTTGTAATTGTTTTATTTACAGTTGACGTGTATTACGATGTGTTATGTTAGTGTATGATGAGTAGTGTGAATGTGTATTTTTGTATTGTCACCATGTAAACTATGTGGACCCCAGGAAGAATAGTTGCTGCTATGCAAAAGCTAATGGGGATCTAAATAAACAAGCAAACAAACAAACTTATTAAAATGGTACTTGAAACACAGTTGCCTGTCTACACACACACATGCATTAGATTCATTCAGCTCCACTCCAGAGACGTTTCATGACATAACTCAATCAATACAAATTTGTACTGAACTTTACACATTTTATCTAGTGAGTCTGACGCCTAGTATGTCGAAAAACTCATGGTATAGTATGTCATAAAAAATGTCATAAAAAATGTAATACTATAGTCTGTCATAAAAAATGCCATAAAAATTCATAGTATAGTATTCCATAAAAATGTCAAAAGGTCATAGTATAGTATACCATGAAAAATGTCTTAGCCATAGTATAGTATGCCATAAAAAAATACATAGCATACTATGTCATAAAGTAGTATAGTATGTCATTAAAATTGTCAAAAATGTCATAGTATAACATGTCATAAGAAAATGCCCGATACCAAAAGCGCAGGTATCTCTGGACCTGCAGAGAATCATTACTTATTAAAATAGTACTTGAAACACAGTTGCCTGGCTTTAAAAAAAAAAAAAAACACACACACACATGCATTAGATTCATTCAGCTCCACCTCCAGAGACATTTCATGACATAACTGAATAGTAGGAGTTACCACGTTTACACCTTTAAATACCCCCTCCCTTCTCTTCCTACTATCTGCGATTGCGCGTCCGCTCTCATTGGCTGTGGGTGATAATCGGTCAACAAGAGGAGCGGAGGGAGGCAGGAGGTTCAACAGGACAGCATGTTTACAGCATGGTTACAGCTACGTAACACTCACATGTAGTTCTTCTGGACGATTTTACTCGCTTTTATTTGATTGTTTTTTTTGTCTCGGAGGCTTAATAAAGCTGGTTCCGGGGCGGTCGTCGACACTATGTTTCTGTGCCGCTCAGGGAGGCTGTCTGCAGCGGCTCTGGATCAGGCTTTCAGGTCCACCGGCTCGTTTCTGGAGCAGCAGATCAGAGCAGACAGACTGAGGGACGTCTCCATGACGTTACGCAACAAAGGTTACGCGTTCCAGCGTTACCAGCGTTACTGCGTATCTCTTGTGCACCTGGAGAAACAACAACAACAACAACCGGACCGGCAACCTGTCCACTCATCGTGTGCTTTTCACCGGCTGTCTACTATAGCTGTGAATCTCTCCAGACGCGTGCAGAGTGAAGGCGGTCATGTAGATGATATCACGCAGCAGCAGTTTGGCAGAAGAGGAGGAGAGAAAGTGGGTTATGGTTTGTTTACAGGTGACTGCTGGGGGGTTTACAGTCCACTACTCTCTTTCTCTACGGGGACAATGCAGACCAGAGGCTTATCCACGAGGAAGAGCGAGGAGCAGACTGCTAACAACAACAACAAAGGGGTAATTTAAACTAGTCAGTGTTTGTCTATAACCCCAGTAGCAAAGTTAATAAGAGCGCACATGTTTCCAGTCTGTGTCCACACAGTGCTTTCCACTGGTGGTGGAGGGAAAACCCCTTTTGTGTCCCAGTGGTGCCCGGATTGAACTCAAAACCATGAAATATGCATAAAGCTGCTTGCCTGTCTGCCTGCTTGCCTGTCTGCCTGCCTGCCTGCTTGTCTGTCTGCCTGTCTGTCTGTCTGCCTGTCTGCCTGCTTGCTTGCCTGTCTGCCTGCCTGCCTGTCTGTTGCCTGCCTGTCTGTCTGTCTGTCTGCCTGCCTGTCTGCCTGCCTGCCTGTCTGTCTGTCTGTTACCTGTCTGTCTGTCTGTTGCCTGCCTGTCTGTCTGTCTGTCTGTCTGCCTGCCTGCCTGCCTGCCTGCCTGTCTGCCTGGGCCTCCTCCTCAGTGATCCTGTAAAGCAGGCAGGCTTGTTATACAACACTGCATGACGTGCTACAGCTGTGTGTGGGCTGTCTACATTTGCAGGAAATTCACAGCACTCCATGCATAATTGATCTGTCTTCACAACGTGGATCTGATAAGTGTTATTTTAGAGTTGAGAGAGAGAGCAACATGCTGACTCACTGTTCAACAGGCTCACTGACATAATCATGCACACAGTGCACTTTCATAGACTAAGCTACTGGAGTTACCCTGCACTATAATCACTTTTTAACAGTCCCTTCTGCACTATATTCACTTTTTTAATAGTCGTGTATCACAGCTGTTACCCTGCACTATATTCAGTTTTAACAGTTTTCTTCATCTCCTTGTATTTTTATATCTGGTATATTTTTTGTACTAAGCACTACTAACTTTTTTACTGCCTTTTTACTAACATGTTTTGCACTATGGAACTGTGATGCTGGAAACTTGAATTTCCCTCGGGATCAATGAAGTTTCTATCTATCTATCTATCTATCTATCTATCTATCTACCTATCTATCTAGACACCTGACTCTGCAAACTAATCCTGGCTCCTTTTTTATAGAGCATCATGGTAAGAATTAGTCACTTTGTCCAAACCCCATTTAATTTGAATAACACGTCAGAGGACACACCAAAGTCAGCACTTTGGTGTGTCCTCTGTTAGTGGTGAGTCAACACCATGTGAAACAGCAGTAGATATAAAGGTGGCACTACTCTACTGTACACTCTTCAGTGTTGTGCAAGCTATGAGTTTGAGGTTTGCTCTGAATGATATAATTATTATGTTAGATAATTACACTAGACTAAGAAGCTATACACCCATGCGAGCAGCTCTGTTAGAGGTTGTCCTTATAAGCAGTGTTGCTTTGAGCTAAATGCTAACACCAGCATGCTCACAGTGACAATGCTAACAGGCTGATGTTCAGCAGGTCTAGTGTTTGCCATGCTCACCATCACCATTAGCATGCCAACATTTGCTAATTAGTAGGGCTGTCAGATTAAAATATTCAATTAATCCCAAATTAATCACATATTTTTTATCTGTTCAAAATGTACCTTAAAGAGAGATTTGTCAAGTATTTAATACACTTATCAACATGGGAGTGGGCAAATATGCTTGCTTTATGTATATATATATATATATATATATTACTGGAAATCAACTAAACAACACAAAACAATGACAAATATTGTCAGAAACCCTCACAAGTACTGCATTTAGCATAAAACACATGCTCAAATCATTAAACAACAGCTGCCAGACTATGATTTTGCCCAATACTGCATGTGATTATCATAATGTGGGCATGTCTGCAATGAGGAGACTCGTGGGTACCCATAGAACCCATTTACATTCACATATCTTGAGGTCAGATGTCAAGGGTGGTGCTAGAGGAGGGTGGGTGCTCTTGCTTTCAAATAGTGAACATTTTATTTAGGACAAGACTGATGTATACCGATACTGATATCTGCTTACTGCAGAGACCACATCGACGCTGATGTTGGCCAACAATTAACAAGACATTGCAGTACATAAATGCTGAAGATATGTTTGAGATATAGGGTTTGGCGATGTGGCCAAAGAATTAAAATCTAGATTATTTTCCAAGCGTGGGGACAATTCATGATATGAATCGATTCATTTACAGGAAAACCAAAACGTAAAGAACCGAAAGGTTTGGAAAGAAGGTCATAAGTCTAACTGTAATCTAAAGATAGATTATAGCCAAAATTCATCTTCTGCTCGATATGCACTTCTCATGTAACTATTGATAAAATCCTCACTCGTTGCAAGCAAGCAGCCAAATTACCATACTGCACTTTTTATAGGGTGGGCAAACTGGATTCTCTCTCTTGAAAAGAGTCTGGGTCCCTTAAAGAGCACAATTTAGCATTGCACTCTCTGACATTATTGGACTTACAATGGACAGTTTAAAAAAGTGATCAAAATTGATGCACCAGAGATAACGTACATCGATATTTTTTTATTCCACGCACTGTTCTTCCTTGTCAAATCCTGGCGTCTATATTACCCACAATGCAACTCAACCGCTGACAGTTTGGTCGGAGATTCAGGTGTGTTACTATAGTAGCAGCTAATGTAGCCTCAAACCGCTGACCTCAAGCAGAGATGAGGAGCGGGCACACAAGTCTGATAAGCTCACCTCCGATTTTTTTTAATTTTCAAACTTGTAGTCTCCAGACCCAACCGACACCAACTCAAGTGACATCACTTGAGGCAATTCGTGCAGCTCCCTCTGCAGCCACAAAAGGCTTTATACAACTTTTTCACATGTGCAAAACCTGTAAAACAGACTTTGATGTTCCCCTTTAATGACACAATAAATTAGACAGTTATGCTGCAGGACACAGCCTGCTGCTTCAGTTTGACTTTCTCTTATCAAGACCAAACACGTAGTCACGTTTTAGCTTCTGCTTGAGCCTCTTAACATGAGGGACTCACCACTTTACCATTTCCCTCCGGCTCTGTCTGTGTATGTGTGTGCATGTGAGTGTGTCTTGGTCTGTGTTTGCATGCCACTGTGACTTGCATGTGTTTTCATGTCTCTGAAAAGCTGTTATCAGACACAGCAGTACCACTGTTCCCCTCCCATACACCCTCCCTGGCACAACTCCCTTTGGCCGCTCGCTCACATGACCCTCCCACACTGCTGCCTGCCTTTACTTTTAGCTCGGCCCGACTCGCCTCTGAGAGGCAAAAGGCCTGCTCCCTCGCCCACTCTGGTCTCTCTATTGTCCATTGTTGGCAGGACAGTGAATACGTCACCAAGACTGTGGCTTCAACCAGGGGGCTCGGGACAAAATTTAGAAAGACAAATTGCAGTGAAGAGAAAGGATCCTGTTCCCTTATTCTTTCTTCATTGTTTTTGTCCTCTTGATTAATTGTCTGAGTCAGGCCTACAAAGGAAGACTGTCTGAAGCAAGCAGAATGTCAGCGCAGCAAAAAAAAAGGCATAGAAGGATATAAATGAAAGTTACTGTACGTTAGGCCAAATATCGTACAGGGCAGTGAATGGACGCAGCACTTTTTGTTAAACACGTAGAAGTTGCAAATCGAGTTACCAAACTTCAAATCAATGGAACAAGTTCTGTGTAATAAATATGCCGTTATACATATTTGAAACTTAGCACATTTAAGTACAGTCCTTCAACCCTTTAGCCCCTTTAGAGAGTATTACATGTACAAAAGTCCTATTTCTTTTAAATTTGAGCTGCATGCCTGCAATGTATCCAGCTGATTGTTTTTCCATTTTTTTAAGACATAAAGTTACTCTTTTAATGCACATTATCGCCATTTCTGTATTCTTTAGGCGTGGGGGGGGAAAAAAATCGATACAGTATAGTATTTGGCGTGGCAATATTGTATCGATACGCAGACCTCAAAGTATCGATCTTTTATTATATAACTTATTAAAGTTTTAAAAATCCGACGGCGGGCCTGGCCGTTATTCGGTCTTTCAGAGGTTGTAGCGGTCTCAGCCTTAAAGCTAGATTGAAGATACTGGTATCATATGAAACTAGAAAACCTAAGGAATTGATTGGCACCATGTCATGTTAGCTTGTCGGGAAGAACGCTAAATAATGCTCCAAAGTTACACTAAATTATGGCGAGGAAAAACTGGCTCAGCCATTTTGAAAGGGGTCGCTTGACCTCTGACCTCAAGTATGTGAATGAAAACTCTGAGAGGAACAGAGTGAAAACTGTATCTTATTAGATAAAACAGATGCAAATGCAATAAATCGCAATATACCTTATTGCAATACTCAGCATATCCCAAAATGTTTAAACCCTCTGGTGGGGGCCTCTGGTTAGTCTTACCTCTAGTGTTCTTTCATCTGCACATTTCTGCTTGATGAATTATCAAGAAAAGTATGTTCATACTTGCATTTTCCATCAGCCTACATTTTGTCATCATCATTACTCAAGTTGACCTTGACTTGATTGCCTATTATAATAACAAACTGCCTGTTAAAGAGGTCACTGCGGTATTCGTTGTATTTACTAACTCGGCTCAGCTTTGTAGGCACAGTGTCAATATTTTCTCTAATAATAGATCCATAAACAGGCCCGAGCTACTTCCTGTTTTCTCAGGGAAGGATTGTTTCCTCTCGGCAGAAAAAATATTAGAATAACTTTGCTTCCGATGGAACCACTGGACACAATGTCCTCCTGTCAGCTGTCCATTTTACTGTTTCAATTTCAGTTCAACAGCCCTCATCATCAAATCAAAAGTAAATTGTAGGCAATAAAGCTGAAATTATTTCCCCCCCCAAATATCCTTAATCATAATCGAAACCTCTAATTAACCTGAAAGGGCCCTATAAAAGATATCTTGTTGTAATTGCATTACCACAACAGCATGATCAGGCAAATGGGTGACCTTGAGCACCAACAGATTGTGTCCATAGCACTGTGTACAAACTGTATTGAATTTAGCTCTGAATGCAGACTCTTGGTCTTCTTGTATACTTTGGTCAAATATTTCCTGAATGAAGTCATACTTTAAACACAGGGCTACCGCTGGACTGCTCTCTCTGGGCTGAAATAGTCAAGAATGCTTCATCTCTATGTGATTCAGTTTTGTTTTTTCTTTTAACTCCCACTGTATTGTGCTTTCATGATCCTTTAATTCTTTGTTATCTTCATAATGACCCAATTTACACTAATGTCAATTAGTTCTGTTGGGTCCCTATACCTAATAATACCTTAATTTGTAAAAGAAGCCCCAGCATTCAAGTAACACACTTTTAAAGTTGAGCTTGTCTTTGGTTTATGGTGCAGCAGGGGCTATAGTCACAGCCAGATATTAACGGACATGGTATGAAGACGTTTTATATCAGTATGCTGGCAAAACATGTAGAGCTCACAGCCAGGGGCAATGGAGATTGCAGTTTCATTCAGTATGTACCATCCACAATTTCAGGACACTGACTAAATGAGTACCTGAGAAATCAGTATTAAACTAGGGCTGTCACAATAACCGCAATAATGCAATACTGCACTGTTGACAAGCCAACCGCAGGGGATGGCAAGCAACAGCCACAACCACTAAGTTCACGTTTTTTTCTTTTGAATTCTTTGCCAGTCATCCAATCACAATGGAGGAGGGGCGGGACAAATACCACAAAGAGCAACCGTCATACCCTACATGTAGGCTACAACAATAACAACAATGGAGGAGAAATTAATACACAGACCGGCGGGTCCGTCCTCTGTCCCTACGTGGTTCGGCCTTCTCTTCATTCAGAGCAAGCACTCTGCCTTGTGCCAACATTTTTACTTCTGCGATTATTCTGTATCATCAACCAGACGCAACTAAAGCGTCTCAGCTGAAAAACCTCTGCGTTTCATTGCCCTTCTGTGTTCTGCATTTAACAATAAACAAGTATTTAATTAGTATTAAAACTGTCATTTAAAAATCAACAATATACCGAATAATAGTATATCAAAAAGCGTATTAAAATTGCACTAAAATCAGGATCAATTAACTAATTTGCATAAAAAAAGGCAATAATTCCTTCACCACGACAGCCCTATATTAAACCAAATGAAAATGATAATTAAGTTTTGAGGGAGGGATATGATGAAAGGTTTTCACATATGACAACAATTTGAAGCCAAATGACCACAACACTTTTTTAATTTAATTTTCTTTCAAATTGTAAAGTCTTGCATTTCTGTGTAAGAGTTACAGGTTCTGCTACATTAAGCCTGACAGCCGTAGTAAAGTGCAGCCCTCGAGGCTTTAGTTAGTGGGAGGATTATGTTTATTTAACATGCTGTACTGTCAACATACTGCAGGCTTTCTCTCTCTTTTTAAACTCCTGCTTCCCTAGCTGCTCTGTGAGTCACGTCTACACCACCAGTGCTCCGCTGCAGTCTGTTGTCTTATTGTTGTTGAGTGTGTTGTAGTTCACTAATCGGTTTTACTGCCAGCACACTCCGGAGTGACCTGCCTGCTCTCTGCTACATGTCAGACGACGGCTGGGTTGTGTCTGGGGCTTGTTCATCTTGGAGAGTGGTGTGTCTGGAGGTCACAAACGGAGTAATGTGTGCGTTTGTGCACGTATGAGAGGCCCTTTGTGCGTGTGTTTGTAAAGAGAGAATGTGACTGACTTGGTACGCGTGACTGTGTGAAAGGGTAAGTGATAATGTGAATTACTAAAGCACACAGTAGCAGCAGCAGTCTGTGTTTAATCAGCTGACTCTGCTTGTAAAAGTTCAGGCTTTGTTAGACCTACTTGTATGACCTCAACTTTGAACTAGATGACGCGCAATTGCAGCACACAGTTTTTCTTCTGTATTTTGGTGATATTCTGACCTAAAAATGTTTATTTTAGGTCAGTTTGAAGAAAATGTCTCCATAACACACACCTTTGTTTGGTGATTCAGTGATTATGAAGAGCATCAGGAAAAGGAAATTCTGGACTTGTTTTAAAGATAAAAACATTGCTGCGATTTTCGTATTTGTTTTTAAAAATTTTGTGTTATGGGATATTGTAGTGTCAATTACTTTTAAGGTCAAAGGTCATTGGAATACTTATTGCACCTGTAAAGCTATTAAATAGGGCTGTCAAAGTTAACGCCACTAATTTCTTTTTAGGTTGTAGTTGCAGTTTTAAAGCTAGAGAGAAGATACTCGCATCATATGAAACTAGAAAAACCTAAGGAATCCATCGGTACCAACCATGTCTGGCTCGTCACGAAGGAGGCGAAGTAACGCTCCAAACTTAGGCTACTTACACTTTAACTTGCGCCTACCACCTCATGATATGTGAATGAAAATGGGTTCTGTGGGTACCCACGAATCTCCCCTTTACAGACATGCACACTGTATGATAACCACATGCAATTTTAGGCAAGTCATAGTCAAGTCAACACACTGACACACTGACAGCTGTTGTTGCCTGTTGGCCTTGACTTTTCCATGTTATGATTTGAGCATATTTTTTATGCTAAGTGCAGTACCTGTGAAGGTTTCTAGACAATATTTATCATTTTGTGTTGTTAATTGATTTCCAATAATAAATACATATATACATTTGCATAAAGCAAGCATATTTGCCCACTCCCATGTTGATAAGAGTATTAAATACTTGACAAATCCTCCTGCGATTAATCACGATTAAATATTTAAATATACTATTAATTAAGTCTTGTCAATAAGAGTAACTAAATTGATGTCAGGCTTCTGTGTCAACACTCATACCAACACCTAACAAACACTGTCAACTCATGTCAAGTGGATATTAAAGGAAATAATTGGTTTGTTGTTTGAACTTTTCTGCCTTGCGTGTTTAAATCCAAAACATCCATCTTGGAGCTTGTCAGTTTTGTAGTTTGAGGGAGCTTTTGGAATACTAACATGAAAAGTTTCACAATTTTGTATGCCAAGTGGAAACCATCCCCACAATATTAATCCACTTCCTGTTTGTCATTCCTATCTCCTCTGTTTTTGTCTAGACGTACATTCTGTCTTCTCACAGACACGTTCTGTTCCTCTGCTTCCTGTAGCACCAGGGATTGATTCTCACTTCATCCTCCCGTTTCATTTTGTCCTGATCACTCCCTCCAATTCTGCTCTCTTTTTTTTTTTGTCCAGGGTGAGCAGAATTTAAAGGAGGCGTCTAAGATCTCCTCATCTACAGCTAAAGCCCCGGGGGAGCCGGAGCCGGAGGGAGGAAAACCAAACAAGACACAGCAGCTAAAGCAAGTCTTCAAGGAGTATGGAGCGGTGGGAGTTTCCTTTCACATCGCTATCTCCCTCATGTCCCTGGGAATGTTCTACCTCCTCATATCCAGGTGACTAAACATCAGATTATTGCTTTTTTCACAGGTGGGAGACCAGGGCACATAGTAGGTCCTGTTAGCAGCTGGATTGAGTATTTTATTTAGTCTTTATTTCCATTTTTTTTATACGAAGATGAGGAATAAAGTGCTCCAGGGATGACTTTTCTTTGTAGGCCAACCAGGAAGTTGGCATCGCCCTGGTTCCCTTGGCAAAAAGCCAATGGGATTTTTCCATTGGGTTTTGGATTACTGCAGAAGATAAGCTCTGTGGCAAACACACAATTATGATACTTACACGTTTAGTTCAGCAAGATAATCTCCACAAATGAACACCACTTTTATGATTTTTGAGGCATAAATGCAATTGACAGAAGTAAAAAGGCTAAAAACAAACTGCACCACGGTCACATGAGCATGAGTATACACAATGAGGCTGTAATGGCGGTCGAGTCGGCGTGATTCACGTCAAAATGCACAAGTGGGGAATTTCTTGATGTATTTTATATCGTAGAACAAAACGTTAAAATCTCTTCAGCTTGTGTTAACCACAGATCTTATTTCAGACAACTAACTAAAAACCCATTAAAAAAAAAAACATTGACTTTCAGACGAGGGAACCAGAAGTGCAAAAATAATAACTCATGTCCGGGTTTTAGGACTTATTCCTGTAGCACTCTATTGAAGTGCAAAATCAACCAACTCCACCCTAAAACGCCTAAACACTGTTATAAAAAAAACATGTTGGGTACACCTTGACCTTATCTGTTCCTATGTTCTTGTTTTGCAACATAACAAATATTTTCTTGCTCTCTTTGATTGCCTAAATATAGACATTTTTGCTAAAGTCACAATATGTCACGTGTGACTACAATTTGACAGAAAGGCAAAACAACACATTTTGAGTTATTCCCTCAAGTATCCAAGACTAAGAGCATATTTCTAGATATACTGATTCTCAGCAGGAGAAAGATAGATTCCTCTATTGAAGACAAATCATAATAGTCCACATTGATCGTATACAGCCTACAGCTGAAGGCATCCTATTCTGCAAGTATTTTGGGAAATGTAACTGACTGAAGTAAAAGCACATGAAGCAGGCTGAAGCGAAAGAGCACTACAAAAAAGTAAAATGCAAGACTACAACAGACAGCATATAAAATAACTCTGGAATGCATCAAACATCACTTATACTTATACATCACTTATCATTACGTATTATCTAGCAGTGTGAGAGCATCCGAGTGTAACATTTCCTATAAAGGATGTGCACAGGAAATTGCTGACCCGTGGGCTGCTTTTACATTGAGGAATGCAAAATGTCTGCTGCAAATTGTCAGAAAATGGGATCCGTTATGTGAGAGAGAAAGCAAAGTACGGGCTCTTGAGAATGTCCACTCAGTCAGCCACATTACGCCGGCCCTGGCTAGTAGCCACATACTACTACTGGCTGAGTCAGACACAGACACTAACATCATGCTGAATAAAACACAAGTTCATCTTCTCATCATAGCGTTTCTTTTAGACTTGTAACTTTACAACAACACATGCAGAATTTTTAAATTAAACTATCTTATGCACTGTGTAATCTTCTGTTGAAGGTGACACAGACAGTGGCAGACATGGCAGAGGTTGTCTGACAGCGTAGACATTTTCTCACACACCGTAGCTGATAATGACCCCTGAACTGAAAACTGACTCCGTCTGTAACAACCGTTGAGCATTATCACGGTGAGGCCACAGAGCCCAGGCTTGTGGCCTGCTAATGCAGCGCTGTGTGCCTGGTAAATAGTTGTCAGGGTGCAGATGGACCCTTATATTTAGCTTACTAAAGTGTGCTGATGGCAACAAAGCTGTTAATGTGTGAGCGAGGGAGAGAGATGCTGTATTCATTGAAGCAGCTCTAAGCCACATTCTTTACATATTTACTTCCCAGAATAGCTCAGATGAAAATGCCACGACTCTACAAAACGGTCTCACAAAGGCAGTGATACATGTAGCTTGTTAAGCCCTCTGTGATTTGTGTGATTTAGCACACTTCAGATTGCAGTGCTTCTTATGCTAATGTCAAAGGGTTCACAAGGCAGCAAAATAAACTGATACAACATTTCTTTATTGAACGCAGCTCCCTCTGGTGGACATAAAGGTGACTTGCACTTCTAACCACTTCAGCAGAATCAAAAGGGAGGAAGGCACCCTACTTTATATTTAATCCTTGAGAATGCAACCAGCCAGGACTTTAGGATTTTTTGGGCTCCAAAGTACCTGCAAGTTTAAATGTTGATTTTTCTTTGAGTTGATGAATGTCCAGAAGTTGTCTAAAGTTTGTCTAAATTAGTATTTTTATTCTTATGGCTGCACAATCAATTTTATCATGATCGCAATATGATCTACTGAAATTTTCAAATCGCAGGAGACGCAATATTTGTTAAAGGCGAAATGTGTGACAAAATATTTTAAATTAAATATTGTGATGCTGCAGAGATGTCCTGGCCTACACATCATATTCTACAGACTAAAGAAAACATGGTTAAGATCCCCGCAAAATTAACATCATCATCATCATTTAAATGTTTTTCAATGAAAATGAGAATAATGATGTAAAAATTATCATTCCCTCCAATGTTTGAAATCATATCACAATTGCAATATTAGTCAAAATAATCGCAATTATATATTTTTTAAAAATCGTGCAGCCCTAATTATTATTATTATTGTGCTTATATTTCTCAAAATGTTGGATATATATTTTATTTTATTGTTTATTTAAATTCATTTTAATGTTTTTTGTTTATTATTAATTAAGTTAGTTAGTTAATTTATTTTTCTTATTGATTTCTATTCATTTATTATTCATTTATTATGTTTCATTTGAAATTATTCAATGTTTTTTTGTTTTGTTTTTCCCTTCTGCCTCATGTTGAAAGTCATAATTATTTTGAAAGATGTGTTGAAGAATTGCGATAATTAAGGGGTGGAGTTGAGGTAAAAATAATCATAGATATACCTGGTTAACAAACACACGCAGAGGCTGAGGAGAGCATAGCCTGAAACATCTCTGTGTGTGTGTGTAATGATCTGTTGCCAATCATTTATACAAAAAAAATGTAAGAAGAAAGTGTGTGAGTGATCGCCTAACATGTGAATTCTATGTACTTCTAACCAGTTTTCTGTGTCATCCGTCTCCCCAGTGGGATCGATATGGCGGCCGTGCTGTGCAAAGTGGGCTTCAGCGAGGCGGTCGTTCGGTCTAAAATGGCAGCAGGGACGAGCACGTTCGTCTTGGCCTACGCCATCCACAAGCTCTTCGCTCCGGTTCGCATCAGCATCACTCTGGTGTCCGTGCCTCTCATCGTGCGCTACTTCAGAAAGACTGGTCAATTTAAGCCACCCACACCTGCACCCTGATGACCCTCCTCTACTCCTCTGCTGCCTCATCAAGCAACAAAACATGCTGACTGTTAATAGCCATAATTAAAACGCCTGCATATATCCTTACTCATTTGCATTCACATAGAAATGCCTCATCTTTTCTCAGTTGCCATTGTGAATTCAGGTGAAACATTTACTTCATCAGTTCCAGTTGCAGTAGAATCAATGTGTTGAATTGTGTTACTGTAGGATTAAAAAGTCTGGAGTGTGATGGCTCTCTGAAAAACAAGTGTATTTGGAGTCATGTTTCAATATGTGTGCATTCCAAAAACCAGAAACAAAGGCTGAAAAAGCTCATTTACTTATTTACAATCAGAGGTATGATCAGGGATTTTAAGCTCTTTGAGTGGGTGGGTTTGTCTCTTAATGCTGTGAAGGTTTCCCGTGGGGACAAGTGGAAAAAAGCTGATCTCTCCTCCACTGTTCCCTGTTAGCTGACTAGGCCATGTTCTGGTGTTGTGTGAATCAGCAGAATAATTCAGGTTCTCTCTGTCTCCTACCTCGCTCCTCTCTCTATCCTCACTTAGCTCACACTCTCCTACGCTCTGTTTGTATTTTCTGCTGTTGTTTTGCTTCCCTGCTATTTTTCTCCTCAACACCTCTCCTGGCATCCATTTTCCACTCCGTATATCCCTGTGCCTGCCTCTCTATCTTCTCTCCCTCTCATTCTTTAATTTAGCAAATGCCACTGCCCAAGCAGTAATGCCGAGTACATTAATCTCCGAGTGAAGCTGATTGTAGTTCATATGAAGAATGTTGGTTTGTGAGGTTTTTTTTTCTGATTGTATGGACTCTATTTAACTATTAAAAGGGACGCTCTCTTTTATATTTGGTGTGGTTTTGTTATGAAATACCACCATCAGCCAATTAGGTTATATTTGACCACTTTATTTTACCATTTTTTAGTTTAAAGCTGCTATAATCAATATTTTCTATATTAACAATGTGTAATGTAAATAGGGTCGCTTGCGGTGACAAACTCACAGAGAATTATCACCTGACTCTGCAGTACACTTTCAGCTCACTCAACCTCACGCTTCAAACTGCAGATTAGGGCTGTGTATTTGCAAGAATTTGTCAATATGATAAGTATGATGATACAGGGGTTACGATTCAACCTATCACAATGTATTGCGATAATGTAAACACATTTTTTAAAATCTAATTTTAAGGAAACTGTGCACCATATGCATAAAATCTGAGTAAAAAATGTTTACTTTTTCTGCAATTGCATTTATCACAGTCCCTGCAACATCCAACATCAACACACAACACAAAATGAAACACTGTCTGCCACCAATCTTTGCATGTCAACTATTAATTAAAAATCGATAGTGTATTTGAGAATCGATACAGTATCACAAAACATATCCTGATACTCAAGTGTATCGATATTTTCTTACACCCCTACTGCAGATAGGTACAATTACAGACTAGCTGATGAACACTGTGGATCATTTTGCAGTTATAGAGCCAGATATTTCCCTCGGGAGTTGGTGGAGACCAAAAATGGAGCTAAAAGAGAGTGAATATTGGCCAGAAACGACTAACTAAATAGGAAGGGAAATGCTGTTTACCTGTTTACCAACGCGTCAGTCATATCAAAAGTTTAAATGGAAGCCAACTGGTTTGTGTTAGAAGTTTATTTTTAATGCAGAGGACGTTTTTACACAACCAGTCTTATTTGGACATTTTCTTTTAAGTTTAACCCATTTCTATCTGTGAGGAAACACATTTAGAATATCAAAGCAGCTTTGCACTTTTTCCAATTTTGTGCAGGAAGTTCCAGCAGATATAGAAAAAAAGTTAAGAATTATTACATTTTTTTCAGATTTTCAGGGTTTTTAACAGTTATAATTATTATGACATTTATGGGGCCAGTATTGTAGCAAAAAACTATTCGCAAAGAGTGGAGAGATGTGTAACTGTATCTCAATCCGCCTGTGGGTTATTAGATTTGTAAATGTGTAAAATGATCTCTAAATGCATACTGAGATTTGTGAATGTGTACAGGAACCTGCAAATGTGTATTCAGAATCTGTGTGTGCGTAATCAGATTTGTAAATGTGTGGACAAATCTGTAGATGCGTTCGTACATCTGCGTCTACACATTTACAAATCTCAATACACTTGCCAATCTGAAAACCATTTGGAGATTTGATTACGCACCCTGAATACACATTTACAGTTTCCTGTACACATTCACAAATCTCAGTATGCATTTAGAGATTCTTTTACACATTTACAAATCCAACACAAGGATTGAGATACACATCTCTCCACAAACATTTGCAAATCGTTTTGCTACAATAATAATGGCCCTCTTAGTCATTGCATTACTTTTCAACCTAATATATGCAGAGGTGCCACCTTTTGGTTGCACTTCTCCTTTTCTACCACACTGGGGAGCTCCTGAACTACAAACAGTGCTGCTGTTCCTCCATTACTCTGATAAAACCGCATCACACAGTTCTCATCTCTCATAAGATTGAATGTCTTTGTACTTGTAATGTCTTCAAGATGGATATCAACACTATATCACACGAAGGAGCATCACTCCTCGTGCATCCCACAGAAATGATGTAGTAAAAATGCTTCCCAAACTTCTTTAGTGTTGTTCAATGTGACAGATCGGTGTCTACAACGCAACGATAAAGTCAAGAGTACAAATAATGGGAGATTACTCAAAACATGAAAAAAATATTTACAGATTCTTGTGTCACAGACAATTGGATGATACTTCAACTTGAAAAAACAGTCTGGAAAAAAAAACTACATCATTAAAGCTTTAAATAAAGCACCGCCGTGATGGTGCACCATATGTTTCCTAAGGGGTTATGTCACTGACCAGTTTTTAGTCCTCATAAGAATTCATTATTCCTGGCTGTATTTTATCACAGCAGGCATGATGCAATTTCTCTCCTCTCTCTCTACCTTCCTGTCCTCCCTCTCTCTTTACTTATTTGAAGGGTCAGCCAGCACAGCAAGCAAACCTCAGTTGGTGTGGTGTCCCTGAAGATGTGCACTGTATTGAATGGTAGCTGCCGTGAACAAGACCTGATCTCCTCTCCTCTCTTTCTCTCTCTGTGTGTGTGTGTATGTTTCTTGGCCCAGTAAATAATTCAGCAAGGAGAGAGTTGTATAAGAGAGTGCATGGTGGTCTGTGCCAGATATCAACCCAGGTTTTTCAGGAATAGGAGATTTGGCATTACTGTGACACGAAGTGATACAAACTGATCTTACACACACACACACACACACACAGATCCACACACAGGAAGAAGGAGAAGCCTGGGCCTCATTAGCCATGATGAGGACAGGGAGCTGCCATCGCCTCTCCATCCCCTGCATGTCCCCCATGGCTAGGAACAAATTGGTGACAGCGCTCCCAGCCACTCTGTCGGGGCTACCTGCGATGCACTGGGCTCTGTCAGGCTCTTCTCCTTCCACACTGCTGTGCATTTGCGTATTCGAGTGTGTATGTGTGTGTATGTAGAGAAAGCAAGACACACACACAAGAAAAAGAAGGAAGAGAGGGGAAGATCAACTCCTCGGTTACACTCCCCCGTCACCTTTTGCTCGGCCCCAGAACTGAGTCGTGATACGAGTGAACACTTCATCTGGTTGGCCTCAAGTTTTATGAAGGGCCCCTCCTCCACAAGCATGAGGAAGGGGGGGTTCAAGGGGGTTCAAATCCCTGCCTCAGCTCCCAGACTTGTGCCCGCTGCACCTTTTATTAAAGTCAGATACACCGTCAGCGTCACCACTGTCAGAGCAGCACACGGAGTGAATCCATTACGGCTGTATATTCAGACCCAGGCTGAGTTGGAAGTGTGCATATAGTAGTTGCAAAGTGCTGATGCATGCAGTGATATATAAACATATGGCAACAACACATACCCTCTTTCTCACACACACACTTTATACACACACACACACTCGCTCCCTGACAAGCTGCCTCCCCCCCCCACCTTGCACCTTCTTTCATTTAATTTCTTCATTCTTATTATTTCTCACTATTTCCTCTCCATCATTTTTTCTGCACCTGCTCATTATCTCCCCTTATTACCTCTCCCCCATCTCCTGACCCGCTCAGTAAACTTGTTAGCCCTCCAGAGTGTCAGCGTCTAGACGGAGAGGCACCTATTCCGTCAACCCTCGCAGGTTCAAAGACATCCTGTGAATTTCTTCACAGGAAGGGCTGGCATAAAGTTTCAAGGTGCGCGCAATCATACACAAACACACACTTATTCCCCCGCTCTCGTGCATGCTCTCTATACTCCGTCTTCTTCTTCTTTTTTTTTTTTTTGCTTTAACCCTCTTTTCCTCGTATTTTTTTTGGCCACTCCTCTACCTTCTCCCCCCCTACTCGAGCATCTTTTTCTTTCGCTCTCTTTTCCTATCTCTCCTCTCCTGTCTCCGAGTTAAGTTTAGCAGATGCACCTGATGGCAGCATCATCCTGGAGCACCTGTCAGCTGTCTGCCTTCATCACGGCTCCTCTGCTGCCACAGGGGCCACGGGGAAGTAAACCTGGAGACAGTCGCTACTATCAACAGCTGCATCTTATTATTTTAAACACCGGTGCCAGTCAATTTCTACCAGAGATGCGTGCATTTATTTATTTTTTTTGCGTGTGTGTGTGCGCGTCGCCTCCTCCTCAGTCTCATTGCTCCTCGGGATTCAGAAGCTCAGCTGTTAAATGCGAGCAATTATATTCGAGCAGAGAGGGAGGCGAGGTTGGGAGACGGGGAGGCTGAGAGTTTATCCAGCCTGTGACAGAGAAGAGGAGGGGAGAGGAAGCAGAAGGCATAAGTTGTCAGAAATGTTTCTGGCAGTTGTGGATTATGATTTTGACTGTCTGTTACTGTAACTTAGCTGAACGCCTGTCACACGTCTAACAGGCAGCCGGGTCATTCAGTCTTGCGCTTTTGTAAATGCAATAGTTCAGCAGTGTACTGTAACACCTCTGTCCTCTCTCAGTCCAATTAACGCTCCCCCTTCTTAGTCAAGCTGCGGCCTCCATTTTGTGTCTTCAGTGGATTCACAGTAACGTTTAAAATACACAGACGTACTGGGCATGAAAATATTGATTTGGCTGAAGGGATAATGGGATTTGTTTCCTCAAAAGATTTGCTCACAATTAACATAAAACATATTCAGCATTAGGTGCCAGACTGAATGCAAAATGAAATACAACCAGCTTTTTTACGTTTGGTCTTTTTTAATATTCTGTTTCCATCCAGAATTGGTAGATCGCAATTGTGTTGTCACATACAGTACAATTGGTACTTTAGGTGGTAGTTATCATATATATTTGATTTGTTTTATTCTCATCCAGGTAGACTGGCTTTAATAGATGTTCTGCAGTGTGTTGCCTTCTGGCTGATCTTATCTCCTTCCTACATGTGCTGTACATAGTGCATGACATTGACATTTAGCAATGGGGATGATGAGCCAGGAAATAATTTTCTCCCAACCATTCCACTGAAATCTCTTAGTTAACAATGAGGATGCTTTTAATAAGCACGAATTGTGTTGGTGGAAGGTTTCAAGCTTCACCATCCCCCTCATTTCCTCTTAAAAATCACCTAGAGAGTATGAATGCAAAAACACACTTAAAAACAGTGTTTCTTAGTCGATAATAGGATTAGTTTACAGTAGAGCTGCAACGATTAATCCATTAGTTGTCAACTATTGAATTAATCTGCAAATATTTTGATAATCGATTAATTGGTTTGAGTAATTAAAGACAAGACATTTGAGGATGTCATCTTGGGCTTTGGGAAACACTGATCAACATTTTTAACCATTTTCTGATATTTTATAGACCAAACAACTAATCAATTAATCGAGAAAACAATCAACACATTAATCAACAATGAAAATAATTGTTAGTTACAGCCCTAGTTTACAGTATGTTGTTTTGGGGATATGCTAAGTTGCCATACATACTTCTATATTTTTTACAACCTGGTACTCCTTCACAGTTCCTAAACGGCAAACATCAGGAGACAGGTTTTAAACAAATTAAAATTTTTATTTAATTTTAAATTAAACTTATTATCTGATCCACTTATTTGGATGTCAAAAACAAAATTGTAAATTTTTGTTTTGCTTATACATGTGCGCTGAAATATAAAACTGTGTCTGCACACAACTACGGCAAGTATGTTAGGTCAAAATTTTTATTAGAAAGTAGGTCTGCAAGATCTAATGGAAGTGTATCCAAAAGCAATACTGCATCACTACGTCTGAAGATCTCAGCAATGAAGTTGGTGAAAAAGAGTTTATTATAACGGACAGAAACGATGGACAAAATATGAAAATATTAACACCCAAGTTGTTGAAATATGTGATTATCTTCTACATATGTTCCATCTTCAATTATATTATCCTATTATCTTCCTAGTTGACAGAGGGACAATAGATGTCTGCTCATACTGATAGAAATGAGGGCAAAGGTCATTTGAACTGGCTGCTGCATCTGGTAGGTTTATAATGACTTGCTCAATGACTCTTTGACAAAGATGGACGTGTGACCTTCAGATTTCCCGCCAAAAAAAGTTCACAATTAGCTCCAACTGCTTGGGTCCACTATAACAATGACGAGCAATACACCGCTAACCTAATGACTTGCAGTAAAAAACAGCTATAATCCCACAGGGCCCAGATGATCAGTCATAATCAGTATGTTTGCACTCTGGGAGAGAGGAGTGAACCAAAACTACAGCAAGTGCAGAAACGGCGCCGTAAACCACAAACGAGCTGCCATTACCGATCGAAGCCCGTTTGCCTGTACACACTTCATAATGAATGCATCTCATAAATCCTCCTTAAACGATTCCTCCTTAAATGATTCCCACAGCTCAGACTGTCTGCTCGGTGGAGGGCGCTCATGGATCAAACCATTAACAGGAAACCAGGCCGCGGTGTTGAGCGAAGGGCAACAGGCTCAGGCCCCAGATCATCACCCCGCCCCGACCCACCACCCTCTACAGACCTAATGGAAAGCAAACAGACAGACAATTTCTTTCAATTAGCCCCAACTGGCCGGCCCAATAAATTTTAGTTTGTTCCTCAAGACGTAAGGGCCCTGTTGCATGTCCTGCTGAAAATGAAGACTAATGGGGTATTGTGGAGCTGCTGAGTGCTTGATTTTGTGCCACTATACCACTCGCCCGCTCTTCTTTTCTTTTTCTTTTTTCCCCTCCTCGCCTTCCCGCCTTCCTTCCTTGAGCTAACTGGAATCAGTGCTGACCAGGCACAACACAAATGTTTAATACATTTATTCACGACTTGGATTCATTTTCTGTTTTAAGCATTATTCCTGAGTAGTTAGGCGGAGCTATTCATCACAGCTTGACAACAGCTGTGAACGTAACCATCGGTCACCCTTGGTGTCAGCTGAAGTGAGTAAGACTCCGCCACTCAGCTGCCTGCTGAATTACTTCAAGTTTTTAAACAGCATGTTTTATGAGTATTTAGAGCTATAATTAAAACTGATTTCTTTTTTTGTTGGGGCTGTTTAACGTGGGCCGCTGAGTACTAATATCTAATATATTTCTGTTTTTCTGTATCAGGGCTGTTGACTTCACTAGTGGTGGAAGAAGTATTCAGATCCTTTTCTTTAGTAAAAGTATACCACACTGTAAAACAATACAAGTACAAGTTAAAGGCCTGCCTGCATTCAAATGATTACTTAAATAAACTACTAAACTAAAATATTAGGATAAAAATATTAGGGTTGCACAATTAAACAAATTTATCGAAATCGCAATATGACCTAGTGCAATTTTTAATTTTCAGGGAATCGAATTTGTGAAAAGCGAAATGTGTGTCATTTAAAATTAAATACCGTCATGCTGCACGGATGTCCTAACCTACACATCATATTCAACAGACTAAAGAAAACATATTTGTTTGGTACTGATTCCTGCAAAATAATATGTTATAATGTGTTTTTCAATGAAAATGAGAATAATGATTTAAAAAAAATATCATTCCCTCTAATATCGCAATTCCAATATCAGTCAAAATAATCGCAATTATACATTTTTTTCAAAATCGTGCAGCCCTAAAACAATATAGAAAAAAAGCATTTAGAATCAGAAGACAAACATCTAATAACTGATTTATAACACTATAATGTAGTTGTATGCAGCTATAATGTCATTTTAAATGTTGCTATTAATGTACAGTATTTGTCAGCAATATCACTTTTATGTAGACATATTATTACAACTGTATTTTACTATTTGTCATTCACTATCTTTTTATACACCAGCTGAGCTGCCACGTACTGTAAGGGAATCCACAGGAGGAGTTATAGTTGACAAATACATTAACTTTTATATCTGCTTACAACTAGTGAAATGTTGTTTATATACTGCTTATAAATGCTAAATAAGGTGACTTATGTTGGCAGCTTATGTTAGGTGACAATATATATTTTTTACTGATGCTTTCGTGTGTTCAAGTTGTAGGTGGTGCTAATTTCAAGGTCTATTATGTAGTTTACAACAAATATATCTCAAAGTGATCAAGATGATAAATGTGTTCAGAGTTTGTAACACCACAGCCAATTAGAGTTTTGACGAGGCAAAATGACATTGCAGGTATCTGTAATCTGTAATTAATTGGGAGGCGGAAGCTTCAAACATACTATGGCACTGCACTGCAGCCATATGGGTTTATAACGTGCGTCTGGAGACAATAAATCTACAATACGCTGTAAATTTCTACCACAACTCTCTAGCGAACAAAGCTCTCGTTGGCCACAAATTCCTTGATGTTAAGCTCTTTCTATTTCATGGCATTTTCTAACTATCTTATCCACAACGGTCCTGGACCACTCGTCTCACAGCCGGCTTCACATAGAGACCAATGTTACAGTATGTGTCCAGCTCGGAGGACGGCTGGTTTTGATTAAAATGAGGTTGTAGCTCGTTGTCTACCTTACTACGGTTAGAAAGAGCCGTCGTTTGTGTTTTAACAATGTTTCACTTATGAGTTATTGATCCGGGAAGTTTGAATCTGTGAATATCTTTCCAACTTTACCGAACTATCCAAGTTTACAAAAGCTTCTGCTAACACTGTTCAGATCAGATGCTTTGTTGCGCTAATATCCAATGAGAAGCCTTGCATGAGCAACATCATGCACAACAATTCTGACTAGTCATAATGACGTTTGAGGTAACTGTTATTTAGGATGGTCAGAACTGAATTACGGATATCTCTAACTGTCGTTTTGACTAGTCAGAATGACGTTATAGATATCTTGATACGAAGTCTGACTAGTCAAAACGCAATTGTGGATATCTCTAATGTTAATTTCGGATAGTCAAGCTTAGCTATTAAATGTTGAAACGGCTTGCCATAGGCCATCTCACTGCTGCGCGCTACTTTTGCAGAATGCGCACCAGAGATTCCGCTTGCCGAGCCGGCTAACTTCCTGTTTAGCCCTATGTTCGGTTGAAAGGTTCAATCGTGCAGCTCTTCTAGAAAATGTTATCGGACCAAATTGATCAAATTCTGATAGTGAAACGAGTAATTCGCAGGGGTTGTAACGCTCAAATAAATGTATTCCCTGTTTTACAGCCGCAACAGTAGCGACGGAGCAGGCTACGGCGGACCCTATGACGTAAGCACAAGCTTAACTAACTTGGTTGTGATTGGCCAGTGAGCCGAGTCCTGGAACACACACGCAGCACGCTCTCATGCGCATCCTGTATGACAGGCACACAGAGAGGGCCAGTAAGAGACAGACAAGGCTGGTCGGCCGGTAAAAACTTGGATGTTTTTGCCGGCCCACTGGGATTTGCCCCGGTGTGCCAGATGACCAGTACACCACTTTACTGTATGCTGTGGTAAGTAAGTGTTGTAACTCGTGATTGAGTGGGAGAACCACTGATGAATACAGTATGTGCTCATATAGTGTTAAGGGAGGGGGTTATGCTGAAAATGGCTCCGGTGCGTCATCGAGTCATGATTTCAGGTCATTTCAGGCCTGCCCCAAAAAAATCCTGAACACGAAAATGGAGAAAAACAGTTTAACAGTCTAACACCACAATTCAGTACTACATAGTTCGGTCTTTTCACGAGTTTTCAGCAATTATTTTCTAAGATGTATTTGTTTAGAAACTCTGATTTTACTTTATGCAGACTTTAATGAGCAGGTTTAGTACAAGTGAGAGGAGATAACCATTTAAAAAACACTGGTGGGCGTCACTTTTCCTTTCTGGAAAAGAAAAACTGACATAAGAGCAATGCCATAACAACAATAAAGATGAATAATTTATTCAGTATATTTGCCATCAAACGCTGATGTATGGGAGATCCTCGGGCCACCGCTGGTTGATGAGGGAAGAAACTAAGTTGCTTTGTCACACAGAGAAATATTAACTACAAGTGAACAGGGGGCAAGGAGACATTGATTTTACAATTCAGGACTCAATCAAAGAGAATTATGGATGGCAATACTACTGTGATTTGCCTGTGCTGCTCATTAAGCTTAACATCCATAGTGTATGTCTCCCCCCTGGCGATGTAGGAATAAGATTTACAGGGATAGGTTAAATACAGTTCAATACTTGGGAGAGGTGAAGCCACATGATGGTTAATAAAGGTGGCTGGAAGAGGTAGTCGGATACAACGCGGGGTAAAAAAAGGAAGAAGAGGGAGGTGAGAGAAATGGAGAGGAAGAGGAAATGGGACAGATCGAGAAAGGAGGAAAAAGGAGAAGAGGAGATGGAGAGAGAAAGAAAGAGAAACTCCATTATTATAGCCTGAACAGATAAACTATGCATCAAAGTGTAGCGTTTATTGAAAAACCATTTTTATGTGTGCTTTGAGGGCATGAAAATGAGAGCCCTATGTTCAAACACATCAATACAACACTGCAGCAGCCAATGTATTTTTTCTTTTTCTTTTTTTTCCCTTCTTCTTCTTTTCCCTAAGATTCCCAATCAGATCTGGTGGCTCCCTGCAGGCTTTTATGCCAGCCACAAATGGTGCGACTGCCAGACTGACAAACACGCAATCACTCAGAGTGGAGAGGGAAAAAAGAGAAGAAGAAAAAAAAAGCACAGCCTCTCGTACTCAGCCTCGCACCACAAAGGCCCTTTTAATAAGCCCATGAAAAAGAGCAAGTAATCCTTTGTAATGATTTCATTAAATGCCCTCATCACACCTGGAGATAATTCCATTATGATTGTGGCAATAAAATGAGGTTTTCATCAAGACCCGCAGACAGAAGGAGGAAAACCTATTATTCCTCTCATATTCAGAGATGACGTTGCCTCTAATATTATGATATTAGGCCATTTGGCAGAATTTATGACACTCGCGTCAATCCGTAATGCTTGTGGAGAGTTTCCCCCACTGACAATACCAGACTCTTTTAACATGCTTCACGCTGCACCCGTGGAGGGATAATAATTTGTGGTGTGTTCACACACAATAAAGAAACTGCGTTATTTGTTGGCATCTTATATTATAAGTAAGTGAATGTCTGCAAATTAGTATGCTGTGTAGGGAGAACGGAAAACAATCTCATCAGTTCATGTCGTTTCTTCTCCACCCCCTCCACCTTTTTACACGTGTTTTTGCTTTGCCTCTATACACCTAAAGCAGGCGTTAAACACATGCTGGGGTTGAATTAGCACGCAAACTAAAAAAGGTGTAAAACTCTTCGTTTTAGAAAGTGTGAATTCACCTTTTTTCTTCACACTTCTGGATAATACTTTTTTGCAAGTTAAGTATTATATTATATGGCCTCTATACACAGTGGAAGAAGTTGAACCCACAACACTGACATATTATTCCCTTGTAAAGTTTTTATGGAAAAGTTATGTTATACAAACAGTTGCTTTACACATTCAGCAGGCACGGAGCAACATTAGCATTCATTTGAAATCACATTTCCAATATTCACTGTCCTTTTAGCTCCGTTTTTGTTTGAGTCCACCACCTTGTTTCATGTTCACCTGCCAGTCGCCAGCTTTTCCTGTCAACAGTTTTGGTGTCGGGATGTCACAATACCTTAAATTTACTAGTCGATACCAACACCAGTGAAATTCCACGATTCTAAAAAAAAGTAATCACTAAATATTTTAGACTACCCTGCCTCCAAGACCTGGGTCCAGATCTTTGAATCTCTGACTGACCTCACCAAAGGCAGAATAGGTGAAAACCAGTGGGCAACCTCCGGTTCTGAAAAGTGAAGCCAACATGGAAGTGCCTTAAACTTGTATTCTTTCTAATAGCCAGCAGGGGGCGACTCCTCTGGTTGCAAAAAGAAGTCTGATTGTATAGAAGTCTATGACGAAATGAGCCTACTTCTCACTTTATTTATTACCTCAGTAAACATTGTAAACATGAGTTTATGGTCTCAATCGCTAGTTTCAAGTCTTCTTCAATACAGCATGATGTTCATTTAGTCAATTATGGTCCCATTTAGAGTCAAATAGACCATAAAGCAGGGGATGCTTTAGGACGTGGCTACCATGTGATTGCCTTTCACAGTATGTTGTCAGTTCATGAAAGTTAATTGTAACACTTTGGTCACCTGAAAATATCTTATTCAGCGTTCGGTTGTACTTAGCTCCACTCTCTCGTGTCACTTCTGGCTGCAAAAAACAAAGATGCAGATGTCCAAAATGCCAAACTGGAGGCTTCAAAACGGTAATCCACAAACCAATGGGTGACGTCATGGTGACTACGTCCACTTCTTATACAGTATACAGTCTATGGTGTAAATGTTTGGGGTGGTTAAAGCATGATGCACTGGAGAAGAGTTGTGCGACGTGTTCTGATGCACTGAAGCTCACGTTGGTCTGCAACTCCCTGTGTGTGTGCATTCTTAAAAGTAAGAAATTAGTTGTTTTTTAGGAAAACAGCTGTCAATGAGCACACACACTTGAACTATTTGAATAAAAAAATCTGAGATGTGGGCAGCAATTAATTCACTGGAAGCAGGCCAATTTTTTTGCAGGTAGCGTACAGTGAGTTAATTAATGCTGTTTGTTGGAAATAGCTGTGAGAGCAGAGTTTGAGCCAAAAAAACAAAAAAAATAGTTAGAAAATGCTTTAAAAAAAGCTCTGTACTTGGACGATAATTCTCTGTGGGTTTGACACCGTTCACATTACACAGTCCTTTGATCCATTGTTAATATTGAGATATTGATTAGTGCAGCTTTAAATGAATCCATCCAGCTATAAAGCAATGATGGGAGATGCAATTTAAAAATGACAGTAAATCACAAAAGAAAAACACACTGCTGTTAATAAAAGTTGGATATTGTGATGAGACAATATATCCAGGTATTCTAGGTTGTATTTTTGCAGAGGTCTGGATAAACACAAACCAACAAAAAAATCAGGTCTAACCTACAAAACATTACAGAGAAAGAGACAAAGAGAGAGAGAGAGAGGAGAGGGGGAGAAAGAGAGATTCATAACAAAGTGTACCAAAACAGAACTTCAGCACTGCCACGATTCTGTCAGCTGGCAGTGTGCGGGTACAGTATAGGGCTCGCTACAGAACTTATAGTATTGTTAGGAAAATTCCGGTACGTCAAAGGAAATGTGACAAAGGAGAAATGGTGAGGATAGTGTGTGCTGTCTGGAGGAATTGGAAGCTATGCGTTTTTGGCATTCATGTCACAGCCCTTTTGAAAAATGCATCAAAGCAATTGCAGAACTCGTGGGACTGGGTTTTGGGCACACAAAGTCGTGACCATCATCCAAACCTCAGTGGTGAGGATGGAAGGGAGCTGCTGCTGCTTATAGTGGAGGGTTTGAAATGCGCTACTGTGCCACTTAATAATAAAAACAAGTGCCCTGCCAGACCGCAGTAACACAGATTCCAGTAATTTCTGAGGATGTGCCTGTTTAGATGTAAAATGTGTGAATGTGTGTGTGCGTGCGTGCTTACTGTGTACTGAAGCAATTTGTCAGTGGCGGTGACTGGTATTTTTCATGCCTCTTGAAAAACTTGGAAACAGATTGGGTTGTTTTTCATGCTTACACTCACACATGCCTATTAGCTGAAATGCCGTCTGCTTTAAGAACAACTCTCTCCTCCACCTTCTGCTGGGAGAAATCGCAAATAAGGATGGCCACAGTCTAACTACGACTTTCTTACATGTGCACTGATGGTTAGGAATTGAAATGAGATCACTCGCAGATGGACAATTCCCCGCAGATGTCGTACACTCCACTCATCTTCTGCTTTGTAATTCTTAGCCAAGACTTCTCTATAAAGGAAAAAGAAGTTTGTCTCTCTGTGTGGTTAAAGCAGCAAAGCTCATGCTGTTCCTACTACAGCTACTATTATTACTTCTGCTCTACACACACGAGGTGTTCTCTGAAGATGGGTCACATGTTAAAGGTGATTATTATTATATAGATAAAGTAAAGGCTGACTGATTTTGGATTTTTAGGGTAGAAACCGATATTGATATTTGATCCCATAGTAATATATCAGCGCTATTATTTGCATCAGGGCTGCAACTAACAATTTTTCATTATCGTTTAATCTGCAAATCATTCTCTCAATTAACCTATTAATCATATTTTTGTATAACATGTCAGAAAATTGTGAAAAAAATAACCATTATTACCTCTAATACAGAATCCAAGATGACACATTAAAATTGCTTGTTTTATCCAAAACTCATTCATATTCAGTTTACAATATGAGAAAGAAATCCTCACATTTGAGGAGCTGGAACCAGAAAATGTCTGACATTTGTTCTTGAAAATGGACTGAAACAATCACTTATGAAAGTAGTTGCCAATTAATATTCTTTGATTGACTAATCGATGAATCAACTAATTGTTACAGGTCTAATATTAATTATTTTAAAATAAACACAAAACATAAACTGTGTTAATAACAATCCCTTAAATGTGGTTATTAAAGAACTGTGACCAAGATGTACTCAGCAGGACATACAAACAGAATTTCTGCACTGCAAGCTTTTTATTATTTAACAGCTGACATATAGACGGACATCAATGTATCTGTGACAAGCTAAAATCAGCTGATAATATATATCTAGTTCTGGCAGGACGCTGTCACTGTCACTGTCACGTCGAGTTCCTCAGCCCATCACACTGATCCCATCACTGGTCTGGTGGTCTATTTGAAAAGGCCCTCACTCTGACTGCAGTTGTGCTTTTGACAAGCCACAAGCTTCTGCTCTGTTTATATAGACCCTGCAGTCTTTGTTTCTAAGGTAAACCCACTGGAGGATTTTGCAATACTCTCTACGTGTTATTCATCTTATTGTTGTCCTATACGGTAATTCAAACTATTCTGTATCCAATGCAGCGTGTGGCCACAGATCTTGAAACTGGCAAGTAGCTATCACGCTCTGTGGAAAGTTACTGACTCCAGACTAAACCTGAATAAAACATGACAAACAAGATTAAACTATGTTCATTCCAAAGGACAAGTTTTGCATTTGGGAAATATGTTCAGTTGTATTTTTTTCGACATACACAAAGTAGAGCAAGGGTGCCCAAAGTTTTTCCCTTAGAGGGCCAAAACTGAAACTCAATGGAGGGCCACGGGCCAAAATTAAACACCTATTGTATTGTATTGTTAAGATGCAAAATGGTATTAGGATCTCAAGTTCCCTTAATTGAATATGTTTTACATAGTTAGCCCCTTAAAACCCACCTGCTGAATACAATTGGGCTCATTTATGCAATTTATGTACTTCCAAGACTGTTTAGGGACCCCAATATGCAGAAATATTAAAATACACCATTTTTAGAATAGGCAAAAATAACACATGTATACTGCATTCAAAAAACTGCATGGTTTTCCCTAAAACTGCATGTGATTATCATAAAGTGGGCATGTCTGTAAATGGGAGACTTGTGGGTACCCATAGAACCCATTTTTAGTCACATATCTTGAGGTCAGAGGTCAAAGGACACCTTGACAAATGGCCATGCCAGTTTTTCCCCGCCAAAATTTAGCCCAACTTTAGAGTGTTAGCCTCCTTCCTGACAAGCTAACATGACAAGATTGTACTAATGGAGTCCTTAGGTTTTCTAGTTTCATATGATGCCACTATCTTCTAACCATAAACCCGAGCCTGGTACGGCCTCCAAAAGACAGTAAAGTCGGTTGGGTCTTTTAATAAAAAAAAAAGAATATGCTAACATCTGGCGGGCCAAATCAAACCTGATGGCGGGCCAACTTTGGCCCGTGGGCCCCACTTTGGGCAGTCCTGACGTAAAGTTTATTGAGTAGTATATTCTCCAGACTGACAGCTACAGACCACGCAGATAACAGGGTATTTCTTAAAGAATGGAACAACGCGTCCACTCCAACCTGAACCCCACAAACCTCTATTATCCTGTAGTAATGTACTGTATATTCTGCTTTGTGCAAGTGCAAGATCTTCACAACTAAACTTTGTTAGTCTGTAATGAAATACATTGCAGCTTTAGGACATGAAGCACCTTTTATAGGTGAAATAAACCTTACAGTTTCTCCAGACACATCATGTTCCTGTAGTGAGAGGACAAGGGGAGATATAATCCTTTGGGGTTCACAAGCTGACAGAATATTACACTTTCATGTTAGTATAGGCAAAAATGCCATTGTCTCTTGTAGATTCCCAATCACAATGTATTTACTTATTTACATACTATATTATATTAAAAAAACAAAGGAGTTTTAAATTAAGTTTTGAGACAAAAAAATAAAATAAAATACATGCATCAGAGTAGGGGGCCTGTATCACCTTGTTATTGGGACCTAGAATTTAATAGTGGCACCCCTCGTCCTGTGTCCAATATCAGAGGTGGAAATGGAGTTTTTTTTCAAAATAAACACAGTTACGGTCAATCTCTGCACAATCATAAGCCACAATCACAAGGAGAGAAATCCGTAACACAGCCATCTATAATTCGGGAGCAGTCCTGGTTGGGTCACATGTTGGGGTCACAACTTATTTGTACAGTGGGGCAGACGGAGTTTGGATAACGCTGCTGTATTCCCTGGATGTTTCAAAGTCGTGTCACGGATGGGACTCGCAACTACTCACCACTCTCTAAGGAATGAAAGAAAAACTTGTTGAAAATGTATAGGAGTGCTGAGTGCGTGTGTCGGGTCATGGGATGGATTTCAGCAGGTTGCATGACCTCGCTGTAGAGAGGTGTGTATTTATCCAAGTGTGTGAAAGTCTGTGTTACGGAGAGCAAGACAGACAGAAAATGAGAAAAAAAGAGATAGAAATAACCCATTTCTAAATGTGTTAAACCTGCAATAACAGTTTTTTTCTTGGCCACTTGGGGGCAGCGGTGAACACTACATTGACATTTAATGTTTATATGGTGAACTAGTTAGCAAACAGTTGTTTAATTTACACATCAAGCAGACACGGAGCAACAGTATCGTTAATTTAGGAGTGTTTTTCTGGCCAACTGATGAATGTAAGGCCAATATTCACTCTCCTTGTAGCTCTGTTTTGGTCTCCACCAACTCCTGATAAAAATATCTGTCTCCTTAAAACAGCTATATGCTGCACAAAGTAGTTGTCTGCTGGAGAGGTAGCGGACAGTGTTTTTTAGAGGATTTTTTTATGAAATCAACGTGTAAGAGCAGCGAGAGTGAAAAAGTAAAGTTGCGGGAAAACAAACACAACAAGACAAAACAATGAGCTGGAAGACACTAAAATTCTTCGTAAAGCTGAGTGGAACTGTAGAGTCGGGTGATAATTCTCGCTTTATCACTAAAGGCTACCCCTTTTAAATTACAAATAATTATAGTTAAATAGTAAGACTATCAAAGTAAACGCGATAATAACACGTTAACGCAAATTTGTTTTAACGCCACTAATTTCATTAATGCATTAACGCAACTTGCGATTTTTAGGCTGTAAGCGGGCTCAGTTTTCAATCCAATGGTACCAACCATGTCATACTAGCTTGTCGTGAAGGAGGATAAATAACGTTACAAAGTTACGCTAAATTTTGGCGAGGAAAGCTAGAGAGATGATCACATGCAGTTTGGGGCAAGTCATAGTCACAGCTGTTGTTGCCTGTTGGGCTGCAGTTTGCCATGTTATGATTTGAGCATATTTTTTATGCTAAATGTAGTACCTGTGAGAGTTTATGGACAATATTTGTCATTGTTTTGTGTTGTTAATTGATTTCCCATAATAAATATATACATACATTTGCATAAAGCAGCATATTTGTCTACTCTAATGTTGATAAAAGTATCAAATTCTTGACAAATCTTCCTGTAAGGTGCATTTTGAACAGATAAAAAATGTGCGATTAATCATGATTAAGTATGGACAATTATGCGATTATGTGATAATTGTGAAGAAAGATTTTAATCGATTGACAGCCCTAGAAAATATTGATTAGTGCAGCATTACATAAATCGAAAAAATATATACATAAATATATTATAAAAAATCATTGATTGCAGCTGCTTTAAGTATGCAACAAAGAAAGACATCAAGTCACAGTGTAAATGCCGTTATACACCGGGGGGCGTTTTTTTCGTGTGATTAATCACACCTTAATTTTTTTTTCTCAAACTGTTGTATTTGTAATGAATACTTTCACACAGAACACGAATATTATGCAGCGAAAAAGCGACGTAATTTTTTTCCCAAACAAGGTCGATTTTCTGAGCTTTCGCAGCTTTCGTAAAGGCCTTTAGTGTCTGAATGTGGTGGAGGTTTGGTTGGGGGCGGGCCCAGCTTACTGTATCCATTCTTACAGGGCAAATCTCATTAAAGCCACTCTTCCTCTTAGCTACATCGCCAGTGGGAAACAGATTTGGATATTGCACTCTACCTCTTCTTTTAAACACCCGGCCTGCAATCTGTTAGGGGGAACAATGGAGTAGACTGATGAGGGAGGGGGAGCATGTATTGACTTTTTCGAGCTCCTCTTTCGTCTTAATGCATCTCATTTCCCCCCCATCCTCTTTTGTTGAACACCTTTCCTTCCCCATCAACCTTCATCAATCTCTCTATCCTTGCTGGGTGAAAAATGGCACCCATTACTTTTGTCATGAGGTATACAGAAATAGCATTCTTTCCACTGACAAACATTAGGTAAAACAACTTATGGTGACTCACAAGACTGCAGGATGAAAGGCACCGCAGCATAAATCACTCCCAAATATTGGACACATTTTATACAGTAAATGGAAGTTAAAAGTTGGAGAAATGGCTGCACATAAGCAAATTAGCACATGGGTGAAGACAGATTTGTTATCTTCCTTATACTCTGAAATATATATCCCGCAGGCCGCCTCTGGAGATAACAGTGTGTTTAGTATTTAACCAGTTAAATGAGGTTTAGACAAAAGTTATTACAACGTCCTGTTTTCTTTTTTAACCTCTTTAATTACTTTTAAGGCAACATTTGTCTTATTCAGTAGAAAATAGTTCAAGTTTATGTCTTAAAATTACTTTGTGACGACTTTGAAAGTTAAAACTGGGGTTTACACACAAGCGGCTCAGTGAGGCTGTACTTAAGCCACTGGTGGAAAGTAACTAACTACATTTACACTTGTTCTGTATTTAAGTACAATTCTGAGGTACTTTTACTTTACTTGTGTATTTCCATTTTATGCTACTTTATACTTTTACTCCACTACATCTCAGAGGGAAATATTGTACTTTTTACTTCACTACATTTATTTTACAGGTGTAGTTACTAGTTACTTTACAAACGAAACCTGTGATCAACTTATTAAATATGATGCATTGTTATATATTAAAGGACCACATCCCCGGGAGAGCCCCTGAAGTCCCTCATTTTTTTGATCTTGTAGCTAATGATAATAACTTATTATCTTGTGTATATAATATTTAAAAAATACATAATCTTTCAGGACCTTGAAGTTTCCATAATTAAACACTCTGAAAGGGGTCATTTAGAATATCAAAGACTTTTGCTTTTGCTACTTTAAGGACATTTTGCTGGTAATACTCTGGTTTTACTCAAGTCGAATTTTGAATGCAGGACTTTTACATATGCTAAACAACATAAATAACATTTGCTAAATTGCACTAAACACAGTACAAGTATAGCTGCGGCTGATGGGAATGCCAGTTTTGCAGGTATTTGATCATAAAACAAAGTATTGAACAAATTAAAATATTGACCTGATCTAGAGGCAAATTCAGGATATCAAAGTAAGTGGGATTCATCCTCTGGGGACAATGAATGTCAAAGTACAGAATTTACCAGCAATTCATCCAATAGTTACGTATGTGATATACCTCAGTCAGTCTAGACTCTAGATCCATGATAGCGTGGCTAAAAATGCAACCACTTTGCTTCATCCACTTAAGCATGATAAATGGTGAGAACACAACAGGTACCTGAAGTTAGAAATGGTAACGACTTGTGCATTTTGCACAGCGTGGCATTTTGGTGTTAATTACATTAGGTTGCAAAGTGCTGTTAAGGAACCTGAACGGTCTGCAGGCGCTACATCACTGACTAATCAATTGCCGCCATCATGCCAGGTACAAAGGTCTTGACCCGAGGGACATGTTGGACGCCGCTACTTCTCTCCTCTTAACACTGAACAAGATGCTCTGAAAAAAGCAGCGATGTTTAATGGCCACTGGGGGATGATTTTAAAGTTTTAGAGTGACGCTATCCATAAAACAAACAGTGGCTTGTCATTTTAGAAACAATATAACATAAAACTATTCAACACAATGGCGTCACTCTGGGTGTGAGGTCTAAATATGAAGCCATTATAGGAGCAGGCTGTACCGCTGCTGCACCTCCAGGAGGAAATGTTCGGAAAATGTCAGTCTGTGTCTGTTGTGTCAGTAAAAATCTGATTTTAAAGTACCTGCAGTTTCGTTGTTGTGTAACAAAACACTTTAGGACACAGAGTACCCAATGAACCTCAGTGGAAACATACAGTGTCCTCGACTGATGTGATTATGAGGATTAGGACGGTCTGTCTCTCCCTCTCTGACCCTCTCATTCATCTGATGGGAGGGAGGGTGAGGGACAGAGCTGAGGGGATTGGCAACAGGTTTCTCTGCGCCGGCCAACATACCGCAGCAAACAAAGAAATCTTTCTAGAAATCTACACAACGACTTTAATTCACATGGATACAATAGTCAAACTTTAGCTTTAGTGTAGTTTTTCTATGGTTTAGTTTTTATTTGGAGAATTTATTTGCTTCTTTGTTTTTGAATAATAATAAAGATGATTAAGACCATGATTCAACACGCGAAGAAACATCCTGGGGTAGGTTGCATCATATTTATGTATCTATTGAGCTCTGTGGTTATTTCTATGACTATCAAGCTCTTTTTGTCACATGTTGATGTATAAACAAGGTCTAAAAAAGCAGACCTTTACAAACAAAAGTTATATTGTTTATTTTTTGTGTATGGCTTTTTCTGGGATGTTGGGTATTGGTTTTTCCAAATTGTATACATTTAGGTCATCAGTTTTTAATTCTCTGAAAAGTAGGGAAGACTTACACATCTATCTTTGAAAATAAATATACTCTCTATATATATATATACTACATTTCTAGAAAGTGTGAAGTATATGTGCGATATGAGTATATATGGACACACAAAGCTTAAAAAAAAAGTTTTCCACTGACTTGCAGTTTGTAATTACTATACCTATATAAGATTTATTTCACTTATTTGGACCATATACTGCCAATCTTCTGTATCAATCTTCTAAAATTTTCCAACCGGCCATCGTCAGCCCATCAACTTGCGATAAATTCACGCAAGTGTGTGTGTGTGTGTGTGTGTGCGTGTGTGTGCGCAACGCCCCGCAAATATAAATATTGTCATATTCGGAATAATAATGGAATATTAGTGTGCATGTAAACATAGTGAGTATTGACATTAATATAACATTAACACCTTAGCCAGCTCCATTAATTGAATGAAGACCCCGAGATGGAGCTAAAAAGCTCTAACAGCTACTGTAAGTGGACCTTTGAGCTTAGATTCTTTTATTACATAACATTAAAACAATTATAATTACTCATCTGATCATCTGAATCATTAAAACCAAGTACAGTACTGTGACTGCACATAATTACATTGTATCATTGGCATGTTAATTTGCTTCATTGCTATCAAAATAAAATGAAGAAAGACAGAAAGAGAAAGACACATAAGCTGTCTGTGCTTGTTTTTTTCTTCTGTTGCCTCAGAGCAATGCTGAGGGTGACCCAAATTCGTGGATTGACGGGGTTGGTTTGGCAGTGCACCAGAAAAGTAATAAGGGCAGCAACAGTATCGAACCCCAGCGAGTATAAAACACTTCCTATATCGGTCAGGCTCAATGGTAAAACGGGAAACTCGCACTTGTGTGGCACGATATGAAGATATCAGCACTAGGGAGTGGACAGCTCCCAACACACACACACACACACACACACACACACACACACA
>CAKALU010062743.1:12684-55531 GCA_916700995.1 Hozukius guyotensis | reverse complement strand
ATATATATATTTATATATATATATAGACATATTGACAATGAAATGCAGGCATCACATTCAAATATGTTTTAACCACCAAAGTCAATAGTTAATTCATTTTGTCAGCAATGGCACCTCTGAGTCTGTATCAGCCTGAAGCATCTGAATTCGGATTTTGTCATATTTTTCAAAGCACAGTTACTCCGGTTCAGTCAAGCTGAAAGTGAAACGTCTGTGAGCAGCTATACTGAGGTCTTTCCACAGATTTTCCAAAGGGATTTAAGATCTGGCTTTTACTGGGTCATACCAGGACTGTCACATTCTTGTCCTGAAGCCACTGCAGTGATATGGAAGGCCTGTGATTTGATATGGAGCTTAGCGTTAAGTGCAGTCAGGGGAGACTATTTTATTCTTAAATCGTCTGCTTCTACTTGTTCATTGACTACTTTCATCCAATCATTTAAGCTCCGCCTCTTGGCTCTTCTCCATTCACAAGTTTTGCCCTCTTTTTCAAATCTCAAATCAGGTGAAAATTCAAGAGGCTACTTCCTCTAGGTTCACAGCTTCCAATCAAATATGCTTAATACTTTCCACTCATATCCACTTACTAATCAGTGTACTTTTATTTTCCCCAATCAGTTGCTCCTGCACTTCCATCTCACAGCATAAACACTGAAGGCAACACAAGGCTGACCAATTATACGGTTATTACCCATAATTGTGCATTAACCCCAAACCAAGAACTGATCTTCGTTTAATCAATGAGACTTTGGATTAATAAACATAGTCTCTCTTGACTGAATTGACTGTATATTCCTCCTGTGGGAACAAAAACTGTCACCATAACATAGGACTTCACATTTGGCTGCTTTTCTTCCTCCAACCTCACAAGGCCCTTGTCCCTCTGTGCTAAAAAGAGCACCCACAGCATGAGACTGTCACCTTCACGCTTTACAGCAGGTATGTTGTTAGACTGGTTGTGAGCTGTCTGTTTTCCTCCAGACTGCTTTGGATTCCAGCTGAAGAGTTACATTTTTCATTGTATCAGGTAAATGTTTTGCTCTCTGTGACATGCTGCTTTTCAAGCAGTGACGTCTTTCAGTACTCTGACATGTCGCCCAGCAAGTGCTGCTCTGACTGTTGTCAGTCAAACTGTGCTATCTCAGCAAACTCTAGTTCTGTCAGTGGTCCTTGGATTCTTTGTCACCTCTCTGACAATTACCCAGATGCTCAGTTTGGTAAGAAATATTGAATATATTTCCCCTGTGATAACTCTTATTAGATGTTTTTACACATACATGCTAATTTTTGTTGAACTACAGTCTATTTTCCTGATATCTCAACACAGAAGTTGTTTTGTATCCTATCCCAGATCTATTCTGAATTATCTCAGTTCACATACAGTATATATACAATACTATTATCATTGCTAGAAATCTGGTCAAATTTCAATATAATTTATGCAAAATGACTACTAAAAAAAAGAGTAATGTTTTCCTACATAAAATAATCCAGTTCAGATCCTGTTTTAGAGGCCCAGATAAAATACAACAACAATACAACTCAACAAGCCATCACTTTGTACATGTGTGGGGTCCTTTTTCCATCCAAAGTTGTGCAAAAATGTGTATTTCCCAAAAAATTAAAGTCAAACCTCTGAAAATCACTTAAACTAAACTTATATTTTAACCTCACCATCAATCCAATGAAACATTTTTTTTTCAGTATATTGACTTTTCTCCAGCAACATATCCATTTAAGATGTCCACCTACTAGCAATCTGTGCAGACAGCTGTCTACCAAATGTTGCAGGCTGTACACTGATGATGAATATTTAGTGTGAATTTGATGCCTCTTTTTTAAAGTGGAAGAAACAAGTTCAGATAATATTTTAAAAGTAGGGAGAATGTTCAGTTTAATTTCAGATTTTGTGCGGTTCCGTGTGAGATATAATGTGCATGTAGTGTCAGTAGGCAGTATATTTGTGGCATCATTGGGCAAAAATTCCATAATAACCTTTCAGCATATTGTAATTCAAGTGTTCTGAGAGATAACTAGACTTCTGCACCTCCTCATGGCTCTGTTTTCAGGCTTTAGAGAATCTAGCCCGTGACGGGAGACTTTGACCATTCACAGGTCATTTCATTGAGAGAGCGTTCCTATTTGCTGTGCTCCGGTCATGTGACCAGAACTTGGCGTTCCTTCACCAGATTTCAAAAAGCACGTAAAGTCTTTTAGTACTCTTCCGCCCTTGGAAGAACATACTGCAGCACGCTCATTTTAATGTATGTTAAAAAAAGTGTGAAAAACCCCAGGAACATGAATACATTACAATGTGTCAGGAATATGTACATTGTAATTATAATGACACTACATGTAGAGCCAAATGCATATCTCATATCATGAATTTCAAATCCAAATGGCACTACTTTCATTGCAGTGCAAAAAACTAGTGGAAACTGTGCTATAAGACACGGGCATTTTCCTGACCTTGAAATGTGCTTTGGTATGTTCACACCCAGTGCTGTGCACAAGATGAAAGAAGTGGCTTCAAGGGATAGCAGTTCCAAGCACATGAGGCAGCGCAAGGCAAGGTATTTATATTTTGCTTAAAATTGGTCTGTTATGCTGAAAAACTTCCCCTCACGTTGATCAAATCTCTCCAGCCATCAAAAGAAAGAAGTGGAATGTGTGGTTTCCCTGATTAATGCAACTGCAAACACCAGACTGCTGCAAAATAACTACAAAAACTTTGCGTTGAAGTGCACATCATAATGTTGACATTCGGGTGATTGAATAAACCATCTGTCAATCAAACTAATGAAAGCAAAGCTAACTGAATCAAAAACATCACCTTCAGTGCCGTAATTTGCTTTTATTTCAATGAAAAAATACTCTCAAGTTCTGATATAACTGATGCTTTTGCAGCATCTACGCTAACAGTCGCCTCTCTATGTTGTCTCACACTTTGGTCTCACCGGGTCTCACACGCCTAAGCTACGCCTGTAGCTGCCAGTATGTCCTCACAGGACACCGGTTGGTCCTTGATCTGGCTTGCCGTACACAAACGCATTACTCGAAGCCAAGACAAGATGTATTTCCGCGTGATCTCACGACATCGTTAGAATCCAGCTGCCACGCAAGGTCATGACCTAGTACTTTGTGCTGGTCTTTGCCATTGCGATGTTAAATACAAAGCCCTCTGTGATTTACCTTTCTACACCTTTTCTCTCCTTCTAAGAAATCATTCTTGTGAATTTTCTTTCATCATTACTGAGCGCCTGACTGCTCATACATGATTCAGTGATCGGTAACTGTGCCAGCAGATTTGAAAGTCTTGAATAAAGATGAGTCCTTGATGAATGAGAGTATAAAATGTGTTATTTGTGTGTGTCTGTGACTGAGTGTTGGGGGCATTTAGAGAGGTCTTGTGGAATTCACTCAAAATATCTTCCAGCTACCACTATGACAGGGAAAAAAAAAAAATTGGATTATCATGGCAGCTCCCGGGCGTGCACAGAAATGTGACAAAATGCACACAAAACAACTGTGATGTCGGGACTTTACTTGAACTGCATTAATAATAATCCTAAGAGAAAGAGGGAGAGAGAGGGAGAGTAGAATAAAAACACAGACAGAGAGTTAGAGAGAGAGAGAGAGAGAGAGAGAGAGAGAGAGAGAGAGAGAGAGAGATGGAGGCTGCCCTATGAAGAAGCTGAGTGATTATGTCCCTGGGTCACTATTGGATTTGCGGATATTGCGTTTATGAATGAAGCCGGCGACAGGCGTGGATGATGAGACTCTCGGCAGGTTTAATCTCCTCACTTCTCTTACACAAGCTATTTCAAGAGGCTAGCATGAGTACAAAAACACACAGTACATTATTAATAAAATATGTATGCTGGAAGACAAAATTTGTCAATAGCCTTCTCCGTTACTGTATAGAAAATGTATTTTCTTCTGCTGAGAAAATAGTGTTAAGGGAAGCACTTTTGACATGGATTTAGGTAGGAGTGGTTTATTCCTACCCTGGAATGAAGGGATTTACAAAACTGACCTCAAGTGCCCTCTCTCCTAGGGAAGCACCAACCACAAACAGCAGAGTGGAAAACAGCATTATGCACTGCCAACGTGATTCTAGTTGGCATCAAGCAAGTAGCCTGAAGATTACAGTTTTTAAATGTCAGAATCAAGCTTTAATAACAACTCAAACAGTGGCAGTTAAGAAAAATGGCCGTGTTTAATTTGAAGGTTATTTCCTGACTCATGACATCCAAGAATGTGCTATGGTGAAATTCTCTTATCAGACCGATGCAGTTTTCCCACTGGGTAGCAGATTCCTTCGAGATACTCTCAGGTTAGCACACAATATCCTTTGTCCAGCACAAATTTAAAACAGTCTCCTACAAAATTATGTTCCCATTCAACTAAACTGCATTCTCAATTACGTTTTGAGGTAAACGTATTTTCTCCTGGATTACGGTCGCAGTTTTAAACAGTTTTAAATATGTGGTTAATGTTGTAAACTGAAACAAAACAACAACAAAAATGTAACTAGGTTAGGTTTACGCAATAAAACTACTTGTTTAGGTTTAGTAAAAAAAACAACATGATTTGGCTTAAAATGACTACCAAATTGAAACAAAACACAAATACAAAAAAAATACTCTGTTAAATTGAGTAAAAAATACCCATCATTGTTTTGCTTAAAATTACTACAAAATTGAAACAAAACAAAAATGCAGCAAAACTACTTGGTTAGGTTTAGGCAACAAAAAAACATCATGGTTTGGCTTAAATGGCTACTGTTGTTACATTATTTATGCCATGAACGTAAATTAAAATAAGTCGACATTGACTTTTAGTTTCACACGGGACACGGATAGTGGCCTCTTTTGACCCATCCACCACCCCAACTTCCTCCCAACACGGACTATCATTCCAAACGTATTTGTGATACGTCAAAAACAAACGTAATCTGCGACAAAACATGTTTCCCTCTTAAAGTAATTTACAATGCAGTTTCATTGTATGGCAACGTACATTTTAGGAGACAGGACTGATTTTCTGTCATCAACAAGAAAGGAATTTTGGGGGTGTACTGAATAGTTTGAAGCTTCATTCATAACGCTTGACATTCACATTCTAATCAATATCCGAATGCTGCACTTTTTTTTTTTTGCCTTCAATCTGTTTAAACCCAATATATCTGCACAGTTGCAGATAAAGATTAGGCTACACTAATGTTATTAGTATTATACTATTTAGGAATGTTCCGATCAACGCATGTGAATGGAGTGGAGCGGCTCACGGAGCTGTTCGTTCCCTCCGCTCAAAGCCGTTTCGCTCAATATCGCTTTCCGCTCAACTCAGATTTCACCCCGCTTCACTCAAATCGCTCATCCGCTGCAATAAAAGAAAAAAGCTGTGTTGTTATTTAATTAGGGGTGTAGGCTACCGAATAACTTTTGTTTTAGCTTTCAAAGCTTCTATTGAGGATTTCGGATGAAGCTTTGAATGTCTGTCGTCACATTTAATGATATTTCCCTAAAACAAATCCTCAAATAAAATTGAATAAAGTGATTCATCAGATTAAATGAGCAAGTCTTTTTTGTAAAATAAAATTTCTTTAATGAATATAACTTGTTTGACTGGCCTGTTAAAACAGGTGCGTCCTTTGTGTGCGACGAGGGGGAGAGCAAATGGTTTTTGAATGGCTAAACACCAACAAATATGGTAGATTAAAGTTATTCAAATCAATCCAATTTATATGCTTGTCAATTGAATAGTTATGCATTGCATTAAGAAAAGTTTCTTAATGTTTTTTTGTGTTTTTTTTTTCTACAGAATAACTGTATAAAATAACAATCCCTCTCCTTAATCTTTTTGGTCTTGTCGCTGTCTCGAGGGAATTCCTCTCTGCCTTTAAGTGTCCTCCAGTGTTTGTTGCACTTGCAGCGGCATGGTAAGTGTGGTTGTTGTCGGCTCTCCGCCGCTGTCTGTGTCTGTGCTGTCTGCGGTGGAACACCAAGCACCATGGATGACAACAAAACACAAGGGACTCTCACACTGAGCTGAAATAAAACAAGTGCAAATAATTTATGTAAATGACATAGATAAACAGTCTCATGCTGCGTTTATGGTGTGTTTCGCTGTGGCTCACTACCCCAACTCTTAAACTCACATGGAGCTCAGCGGCGTGGAGGAGAGACGGACAGTGGGGAGTTTGCGTTGCTGTGCATAAAAGCTTTGCGAGTAAAAACACCTGTGTGACAGCTGATGTAAAATGAAGGATCGGATCGGGCCCAATATAGCCAATACCGATCAGGTAAAAAAAATGCCTTGATCGGCCCACGATACTGATCTTTGAGACTGAATCAGGACATCCCTAACACCATTTGTAGAATTAGATTCCAGTGATGGCAAGTAGGATTGTTTCAGACTGGTGTGATCCAAACATTTCCAATAACTCCAGAGCGTTGTAAAGTCCAAAAGTCCAAATGTATTGAAAAAAGATAGATATAATAATTTTCGAAATTCACAACATGTTTTTATCTCACAAAATATTCTGCTTCAATCTGTACTTGTTGGCGTTTAGCCTTTCAAAAACAACATTTTCATATAAAGGGGGGCAGTCTAGCAGCAATCTAACAGCACCCAAAATTACATTTATATAACCACAATAAAAAACAACTTACTTTTTTCTCCCTTTTTATTAAGGTAATGAGGACATAAAATATGACGACAGACATTCAAAGCTCGATTCAAAGCTTTGAATGTTAAAAAAATGACATTCTGAGCCGCCCTACTAACAGCTATATATTTCAGATCTCAAGTAAGTATTTTGTCTTTGCTTTATTTAAGGAAAGATTAATGAGCTCTTCTTATAATTGGCAGTGTTATGATGTCCTGTGGGTGTTAGCACTGAAAAGAAACTTGAGTGAGACGTTAACAACGTCTCAGATCCAGTGAGGTTTACCGCTCAACCTCGGCTTCATACCTTAAAAAAACCTAACTAAGCAGTCTCAATCGCAAATTGCTGGGCCTCTTTCTTACAACAACCGCTGCAATTTTGAGGATCATGTATTGTGAAAATACCTGTCCGCCATGCTTACTTTCTCTGGTCAGGGAGCAGAGATGACAAAACACCACGGGTGGTGTCACACTGGATGTCAGCCAGGCCCCCACAGCTGGTGGCCTGACACAGCCTGACAGGTCCAGTCACGTCTTCCAGATAAAGCCCCCTAGACAAGTTGTCCAATGTCATGTTGTCAATCTGATTACACAGTCTTCATGTGTCATGAACTAGTGGCAAAACAGGATATCAAAAATTAACCTGTTTGTCAGACCAGGCATGAAAATGAACTAGATTAGCAACTCTGATATCTGTGTTAAACACCAGTATTGTCATAGATGTATAAACATTTATCTTTCCGTCACGCTGATCCTGATAAACATCAGGTCAATGTGTGGGGGATACTGTACTCCAGATCCCCTGAGGGGCTGTGGGTAGGGTGAACCATGTGGTCACAGCTCTTGTAGCTGCTGGTGCTGCTAAGATTTACAGTACTGCAGCTGCTCCCCAGTGAGCCACACTCTGTGGTTCAGCTACAGCATCTGTTCTAAAGTAGAGAAAAACAAAAAAAATATTTGTATGCAATGTAGCATATTCCGTCTTCTTTTTACCATCTGAGATTACAGAGGACAAAAAAGTAGGACAATGCCTGCAGAAAGCCCCATCTCAAGCTAAGTGCTGTTTGACTAAAGGTATTTCTGCTGAGTTCCAGCTCCATCAAACTGTCATTAATGTGGCAGGTGCAGCTTATTTTGCTGACACTAGTGTAGAGGTAATTGGAGTGACTTTACAGTTTTTTACGATTAATTAAGCAGGATTTTGAAAACAGGGCTCATTTTGTTAAAACACTACACAGAATTGACACAACCACACACACACAATTAATTTTGCAAAATGAAACAGTTCGTTCAAAACTACAAAAACTCAATTTTGTCAACATATGGCACACACACATGGTTCATAGGATCTGATTCTGTTTGAAACAGTTATTCACGGCCGAGCTCAATCGAACATTTCTACTTTTCTAACGATATAGTCTAGGTTTGATTTTTTCAGAGATATTGTTAAAGTACATGAATATATTGGCCAAACACAACACACAAAAGAGTGTGTTGTACTGATGACTGCACTGATGAAAATATGTATTACTCTCGAAATTGTAAAAATCAGTCAATACATCCATCTATTTCCAAAGGTTGCATTTTAAAATAAGTCTTTACTTTTTTTTCATCTCTGTAACATATTCTACAGATAGACATCGAAGCTGTAGTAATCTTGCTTGTATGTCAATATACTGTCAATAGATCACCTTCACTGTCTGTGACATATTCTACAGATGTCTAGACATTGAAACTGTAGTAATCTAGCTAGTATGATGTCAATATACAGTCAATAGATCACTTTCACTGTCTGTTGTTGCTGTGGAACGCGCCCGTCACGCGTCAAAAATAGGCGAGACCTCTATTCTCTAGAAGAGACGCGCGTGTGGCGTGCATGAGACGCGCGTCTCACGTGCATCTCACGCGGGCAGTGTGGCTGCTCTAGCCTGTTAACAAGGACTTTGACGCCGAAATAAAAAACAACAGGTAACGCAGCCGCCATGCACTCCTGACGTTCCTGGTGTGTCCCAAGCTTTAAACCTAACTAAGTAGTTTTATTTTGACTGGAGCGGAAATTGACATGTGTGTCACGTGTTGCTGGACATTTGGAGGAAAAAGCACAAGACAAATACGTTGTTGAAAGTCGTGCTGAGCGTCACGAAAAAAAAAGGGAAATTCGTGTCTATGTACACAGACCAAATAGATACAATTTCTTGACTATTGCAAAAACTGCCGTGAGACTGTGTTATGACTATGAAGGGCATTTAAAAAAAAAAAAAGGCTCTCTCCATTTTCACAACATTATTTTCGCACAATGACCACATTTTACAGTCATTGTACTGTGTTTTGTGAAGCTCGGCTTAGCTTTGAAAGCACGTTTTCCCAATTGTCGAAGCATCATTGTTGCAAAACTGACCTTTACACATACAAACACACAAACATGCACACAACCACCAAAATAACGGCAAGCAGTTCTGTATGAATTTGTGTGTTTCCTGTGTGAAAATCCCTACAAAGAACACAATGAAAGCAGAGCACGACTGAACAGATTACAGACAAATTATCTGCTGAAAACAGACTTTTGAGGCTGTCCTACTCACAAAAGAGGTACTTTTTACCCCCCCACCCCTCCATCCTGCCTCAGTGTTCCACAGGTGATTCCAGTCTGAGTAGTAGAGTAGCTGTCTGAAAGGCAGAGCATGGTAGGGGGCTGATGTGTTGACCCAGATAAGGGAGACAGACTTAAAGTTCAACCAGGACACACAGGATCGGTTTGAGTACAATGTTATGGTGACCATTGCTTCTTTCTCTCTCTGTATCTCTCCACACACAAACCCCAAACCATTCACTGTGCTCCACTTCTCAAATCACCAAATCCCCGTGACAATTTAATCTACAGTTCATACAGCAACACACCTCAAATTTGCAGCGTTGATTATTTTGCAGACTGCTCGCCACAGCAATTGTTTTCCTAAAGTATCCTTCAACAGATTTAATCTTCAACTCAACCGAAACAAAACGCAAACCTCGTCTGTGTCTTTATTTCCAGATATTGCTTCATTTCCCAAAGACAAAGTGACAATTGGTGAGAAAGACAGCAGAAGTCAGGTCAGTTACGCAAGAGTATACACATCCAGCTCTGGAGACAGAGGGCTACTGTATGCATGAACAGAGGGACTGTCTGCAGATGGATGGTGTTGAAACATCCAATTATGCTCGTAGTTGTGCTGAAACTCCCGCAGGTTAGTGGATGACAACAAAGAGCCTCAAGGCTTTAGAACCGGGCTTTTCAATTACAAATTCCTTTGTTCCAGACTTTAAAACCATGAAATGTAAATGGGCCAGACATTTTCAGATGCCTATTTATGACCAAATGATACAAATCAAAATGGATGTAGTTATCACTTTTGAAATAAAAAAATATATACAATATTTGTGTCTTCTGTGATGTGCCTGGATCACATATCTGACCCAGGCACATCACAGAAGCAGAATAAAGAAAGAGCTATAACAGTAACCAATAACACACACTCTCTCTCTACCAGTATCTCCCTCTCCCTTCTCTCTCCTACACACACACACACACACACACACACACCACACAGTAGACCACTTCCCTACTCGTGACTGTCAATAGCCAGATGTTTTGAAAAGCTACTAAGCATGGTCGGTCACATGAGAAAACCTTATTTTTGGGAAAGATATGATTGGCGGTATCACCATCCAATCCGTACATCTTGCCCGATCGGTACTGTGTATGTGCAACTCTCAACAGAGATGAGAAGAAAGCGAGATGGCTCATTCGTTAGCTACTTCCGAACACTATATAAAGTTTACATATCAATTGAATAGACCTGCTTTAGAATATTACACAGAGCCATGTTTGATGGCTGAAATGATAAACTGAAGCCTGACACTATCGGGTAGGCTACAGTATCTGGTGTTTGTGCCCATTTGACCTTAACCTGACCCGCCAGATGGTTTGTTACACAGATACCATCTGAGATGGCATTATTGGAAATTTTGAAAAAATATTTGGCAAGTGATTAGATGAACCATCTGTCAATCAAACTCTTGCCGAAGCCAGTCGGGAGAAGAGCGAAAACCTCTCTTCCAAGGAGAAAAGCCTTCAGTGCCGTTCTCTGCGGATGCCATGCCATTGTTCTGATGGGCCATTGTTCCGAAAACCCAATAGTCCGAACCTGTTATCCCGAACAGAAGCACATAGTTAATTATTATGCAAAATTATGTCATCGGACCTTCCTGGTCGCAATATTTTTTTCCGTACCATGGCGAAGGTATGACCTGCTCCCCCCTGCCTCTGGTTGGCTTACCCTGATATTCTTATCCTAAACCTAACTAATCTCACTCCTCATGCCTAAACCTAACCAACCAATCAAACCAACGAAAGCATTCAAGACAATGAGACAGGAAGGCCTAATGATGTCATTCTGCAAAATAATTAGCCATGTGCTTCTGTTTGTTGCATAGAGAGTGTTTGTTTTTTGAACAATGGCGCGTCGGAACAATGGGCCTTCCCTTCTTTACCCTTCATTCATTGCCGAAATACACTCCAGTTCTGATATAACTGATGCCATTGCAGCATCTACGCTAACCTCTTGTTGTTTAGAACAAATACTGTGTAGTTACACACACCTAAGCTACGCCCGTAGCTGCCAGTAACTCCTCACAGGATGCTGCTCTGGCTTGCTGAACATAAACATATTACTTGAAGCCTGACAAGATGGATTTTCGTGTGATATGTGATACCCCGATTCTCGCGTGATCTTGTGACATCACGAAAATCCAGTTGTGTTTACAGTAATTTTAATCAACCATAGACATAAATGTATCCAAAACAGCAGTGACACAGTTAGGGCACAACACAACAACACAAAACTAGATTAAATCATGTGCAAATTTCTTGAAGTGAAAGTAGACAGAAACCAACTATCAGATGACCTAATTGTGACTGAAAGTCACAATTAGGTCATCTTAAGTGTAAAAACTCAAGTGCCACAGTTACCAGAATTTTTTTAAGGAATTCTGTGAAGTTTTAGATGAAGTAATTTGTAATGTTTGTGATGACAGAACCAAGGTTTTTAAAACTATAGGCTACATATTAACAAGGCAATGGGGCCGGATGGCAAGTCTGCTTTTCTTTAAAGGACATTTGCTGAGGAACTCACATCAGTACGTCTGGCATCAACTCTTCCACTTCTCTATAGATACATACACGGTGCCAAAGCTAGGGAAAAGATCCATTATAATTCCAATCCCTAAAAAGTATTGTACTCAGTAAAATAACGATTAAACCACTAGCTGTGAATAAGAAATTGAAGTACAAATGGTGCCATTTCCACAACACTGCACCATGCCTTGAAGCACTTAGAAAGTTCTGCTGCATATGCCAGACTGCTTTTTTATCGATTTATGTTCTGCTTTTAACACTATTCATCCACATCCACATATCTTGCTCAAAAAAAAGAACTAGTTCAGCTGAAGGTGAATCTTTTAAGTCAAACAGGCCAAAACAAGTGAAGTAAATTCAGCACTCTGATATAGCCGGAAGCCAAACAGGTGTCCCCCAGGGATGTGCCAGCTCACCCTTTTTGCTTACTCTGTGTACAAATGATTGTGTCAGCTCCCAACCTAATCAATTTGTAGTGAAATTCATAGATGACACTGTTATCCTCAGTTTACTCAACATTATCAGCTATAAAGCTGAAGTGGACATGTTTGTTGATTGGTCTGATGAGCATCATTTACACATCAATGTACGCAAAACTGAAGAAATTGTGTTAGATCCCAGATCAATTTGAGATTATAATTATTTTGCCATACATAGTCGGGACATCAGACAGGTCATTTCTTACGAATATTTAGGGGTCCACATTGATAGAGAGCCCAGCGGGCACACTCAAGTGTCTGTACAAGAATCCATTTCCTTTGGAGACTCAGTTTTTGGTGTCTGCGGGAAAATTATGCTCATTTCCGATAAAGCTACTGAAAAATATCACAAGGTTACTGCTGATGTGGAAAGTTGAATTGCTACAGGGCGTCCGATTAGAACTGGCAGTCACTGTTTCTTAGGGCGCTTTCACAAGCCGTAGTCCATTTTCTGGTCCGGATCAGAGTGAAATTGATACTTTTGGTTTGTTTTCTCTTTTGTCTGGTTCAGTTTCACAGTGCACAAATTAAAGCAGATCAAATAAAATAATTATTAGCTGAGGGGCGTGTAAGATACGAAGGAGCAGATTTATCTTTTTCGTCTCGAGAGCTGCCACTTCTCTGCAGAGAATCACGGACTTACTAATTATTGCTGTCAAAGCGTTTTCACTTTGACTCTGCACTGATCTACTGTGAGCACGAATCCCTTCTCCTTCAGTTTATCTTCAATGGCATAAACGTCACTATTTTTGCTGACTTTATTTAGCGATTTCTCTTCTCTTCTCTCTTGCAAACTTTCTCTCCGGCCCAGATGTCAAACAATCATCAGACTTCCAATCATTTTAACCTGTTGTTTACTTGTGTCCAGCTCAACAAATGCCCACAAAGACAGCCTGCATTTTGGTTCGCTTGGAAATGGTCCGAGGCCACCTTTCACAAGCAACCTTGGACCGGTTGTTTTGGTCTGCATCAGAGTATGATTACTGCGTTCACAACCTCCCAAACAAATCGCACCAGAGTTCAATTAAAACCGACTAAATGTTGGCTGGTGAAAGCGCCCTTAGTTGAGGGCTTCAGTCACACACTTGGTCATCTCCACGGTTTCTGTATTTTTGCAATATATTGAAGGTGTGTAAGGATACTGTAGGTGGATGTGGTTCTGAAACAAATATGAAGGAAATATAGAGCATATTGAACCACAGCAGCTAGCATAGAGTCTATTTTACATTATGGTATTACCAGCTGGTTTTTAGGGATGTACCAAATGTAATTTTTTGGGCTCCGGAGCTTTGGTAATAATCTGCAGAGAATATTCGAAGCTTCAGCCGGGGGGACCGTGGGACCGCTGGAGGAGCACTTTAACCTTTCGGTTAGTAGGCAGCATGGGCTCCTCATTAAAGCAGCACAATTCCTCCGCCACACGATAAGGTGCTTCCCCCACATTTTTCAAACAAAAACATGTCATGATGAGTCCACGAAAGCTGTTTTTACGCCTCATGTGGACGGCGCACACGTGCCTCTGTCCGTGCTCAGCGTCTTGCGGGCCCTCTCCCCTATATACGGTGCCGTTTTGAGGCTGCTGTGTCCGCGCCAAGCATCTCCTGTCCTCATCCCTCAGTGCATGCTAGTGTAGACTATACCTCAAAGTCACGTTTGCATGCTTCCTAAACGGTGGCGTTATAAGGCTGCAAGCCCGTGTGTAATGCAGCCTGCGGATGCTTCTTCTCGGCCCTTTCTGCCTGATCCTCGCATGTGTTTCGCTCTGACGTAAGCAACGGCTACAAGGGCTCTTGGCTCGTCTCGTGACATGACTCGGGAAGGACTCAGCCAGACATTTCTCCGTTCCTGGCTGAGATGGACGGCACACTGCTGCAACATGTCTTTCAGTTTAAATAAAGGCATTCGTTTTTAAGGATTCTGTTAATCTACAGTATTGCTGTTTGTTTTGTTATCTGTTGTTGAATAAGAACAATTTTACAAAAGGTTTGGTGTGTTTTATGTATTTTTGTAATCCAGAGGGGTTAAATATATATTTTGGTATTAGGATATACTGTATTAATACAGCATATACATAGATATATCGTAATATAAAAATGGAAAATTGATTACCTACCCAAAGAATGAATAACCGAATATTTGGTCCAGCCCTACTGGTTTTGAAATCTAACAGTTAAGTTTAAGGCTCAGATATTCAGCCCGGTTTAGAAAAGGAACGATTATGTCAATGTCAATATACGCTCATTACATGCATAGTGTCCTTTTAAAATAAACTTTGGTTTTCACAGGAAGTTAGGTTTAGGCAACACAACAACTTTGTTAGGGTTAGGAAACGGACGTGGTTTTGTTAAATTCATTGACTAGTGACTCATGTGACAACTGACGTGACAAAAATAAGTCAACACGACCACGAACGGTGGTCTCCTAGTAGAAAGTCCTGTGTATAACCACCCCTCCTGCCCACCCATAAGTGCACCCTCACACTCTTAATACTACGTTGTTTGCTCTGACCTTCGAGTAATACCGCGGGTGGGTTTACATTAGTTAAAAGCCCTGTGCGTCGCATACAGTCACTAAAGGAAGCCTCTGTGCTTCGGTATCCGATGCCGATGGGCACTTGCCAAACAGCATTATTTGGGAGTGAGAACGGGTTGTCATTTGTGCCTCTGTCAGTTTTTGATCAATTTGCAACTCCTGGAGGATAGACAGAAGGGTAGGGAGGAGATAACTGCGGGTTTGTTTGTGTGTAATTGATGTACTAAACTTTATACGTTTTGAGATGTATGCCTTGAATTTCTGTACTGTAGCTCTTAGCAGAGTGAATGGCTTGTGATGAATTGGTTGGCTGTTTTTTTTATCTCAGGCTGATATTTACACGTGTTCTTATTTAATGTGTTTTATTGTGATGTCTGGTCTTGATGCAGCAATTTCCCTTTCTCCAAGATCCCATGGGAGACAATAAAGTAACCTTAACCTTAACATTGGCACACAGCCTCCTTCAGCCACTCACATTTCACCGAGTCACACGCACACACACATACACACACACACACACATACATACACACACACACACACACAGACACACACACATACAGTCGCAGCAACCAATTACAGGGTGGCTTGGATTCCCATTTGCAATTACCAAGCAGCTTGATCCTGTCAGAAGATTGGATTGATCCCATTTATGTCATTTGGGTCCCTGGAAAGCAAGTATTTAATGAGGAGTTACTGCCACTCATTATGAAATGAGCACACTCATCATGCTTCAAGGTTATTGAGGTTATTGTACAATGAAAACTCAAGCTAAGCTACAGTAAAATCCTGAATGTTTCTGTTAAATTAAAACGTAAATTATGCACACATTATACACGTACTGTACTGTAGATTTTAAATGGTTTTATTTTAAATACAATACACAACTTTTACTCTAGTGCTCACAGAAATGATAAACTTTCAGTAGCTGCCAAATTAATATTAACCGCTAGCTGTGAAAATGCTTTTAGTCCTTTTCTTTAAAGCCAACTTTTGCATTGCATGTTAAAGTGAAAAACACGTTTTCCTGTAAGTCTTCACATTAACACAGGTTTTAAACAAAAGGATAATACTTCTGTTATGGATTACACTTCTTAAGCACTGAAAACAAAATATAACTTGGTTAGTTTGAAATAAAAGGAACATTAAACTAAAAAGCAGGGGAGCCTCCCAGATTTGATTCCTGAAATCGGGAAAATAACTTGTCATAATTAAATTAACAACTGAGAAAGGAAGGGAACAAGCACAGATATCAAAGACCAAACATTTCCACAGCTTATGAACGCCCATCCACCTCCCTGACCTCCACATTTTTATTGTTCACTGTGCCTCACATTACTTCCTGAACTGGCAGTGAACTTGGCCACATAACCAAAAACATTAATTCAGGGTAGCTGCATAGGGCTTGGAGCTATAACTTAAATTTATACCACCATATATTTAGTATATTAGAGTAATGATGTACAATATATCACTGTAAATCAATACAGTACGAGAATCTGCGATAGTAAATATGGATGCCAGGAGTTCAAGTTATTTACAGTTAACTATTAATATACTTTACAGTGGTTGTGGAGGCAGTATCCTACATGCTGGAAATTCAGAGCTTATCACACTGCACAGCTGATGCCAAGTGTGTGTGTGCGTGTGTGTGTGTGTGTGTGTGTGTGTGTGTGTGTGTGTGTTTGCTCCACTTTCTCACGACAGCTGCTGTACAATTTCAGGATCTTGTTTTGGGTGAAATACTTGCAGCTTGGTATCAGAAACCATGAATCCAGTGTTTTCACCAGTACCTCAAAGCCATCTGTCGTCACAGCTTGGATGTTTCTACATACGGTAGATGATGTGGGATGATATATTATTACCTTCGCCGAGGCCAAGGGCCTTGTTACCTCCGCCAAGGCCAAGGGGATTTGAATGATTTTTTTTGGAGGGGTGGGGTTTGGCATAATGAACAATCCATTCGATTTTGGTGGCGATCCAGATCATGATCCTGATTCAGGAATTTTTTTAAGGATTTCGATCAGCCAGAACATTAAGACCTCTGGGTACAGTATAACACATGCGCAGTGTAACTGATGGCGCGTTGATGACGTGTGACCCAGCCTCTTTCCTTCAGAGAGAGAGACAGAGAGTTCGACCAAAGTTGAGGTGAGTTTTATTTTGTTTCTGTCCAATTTGAATGAAGTGTTTTACGATGCTCCGCTACAGTACGTACAGCTGATCTCAACATAAACAAAAATACACATGGTGATGGCACAAGCTGAACGGAGAGGGGGGGCAATCGTACTTGGGTACCTTGGCGGAGGTCTGCGCACTCCAGGTGCCATTCTAGTATTGTACCTTAAAGCTGCACTAATCAATAGGTTTTAAAAGGTGTCGCTGGTAGTGACGGACCCACAAAGAACCCAAACCTGCAGTTTTCCTCTAGGGAGCATTTTAGCATTTTTCAGCTAATTGTTTTGGTTTCTCTCACTGTTCTCATCAACCTTGTTTCCAGCAGCATTCAGCTGTTTACTGTATGCAACCTACTAGGGATGAGAATCGGTTCCCGCTGAGAACCGGTTCCCAATTGTCTGGTTCCTTGGAATTGCATGCCTCTGTGACTATCGATTCCTCATATTGATAATTTCCGACAGTTGCACACAATGACGTAACCCCATACGCACTATATCATGTTTCAGTTTGTTTGAGGCCATGATGGAGAAGAGCTAGTTAACGTAAGATGTTAGCAGTCACTGACACAGTCCTGCTTGGCTAAATAGCGGAGCTAAATGATTCTATAATTGTATTGAGTTACATTATGGTGCTCAAGCTCTATTCACTAAATTAGTATTGGGCGAAGGTAAATTATAACGTTATCATGATGTGTTCAAATGTAATCTTGTAAAAAAGAAATTTCAGGAGAAAACTGAATAAATACAGTTGTTTGAAGGAGATGCTTTCACAGCAATATAAAATAGATATTAAAGAGGGAATTATGACCTGTTTCACTGCATTACACTAGCTCTAAGCAGCTCATAATACACAAGTAAAACTGCTGATGCCAAGAATCTTTTTTAATCAAAGTAAATATTTAAATAAAAATATGATCACTTATTTCCCAATGATTTGACTTGTATGTTTTGTATGCAAATAACCACAATATATGACAATAACAAAGTAAAGGGATAACATTTTGAATTTTTGACAGTTTACGCTGACTTTGGGATGGTTGAAATCCTTTTTTTGGGGTGGTTTCCGGGATGGTAGTGAAAAAAGTTTGTCTGGAGCCTTGCCTGTATGTACACCCAACAATTTATTAGGAATCGATAAAGAATCGGATTGATAAGAGGAATTAATAATGGAATTGGTATTGATAAAATCGTATCAATTCCTATCCCTACCACCTACCCAGCACCAAATAGCTGACAAAGTTAGTGACTATAGCTGGTGAACATAGAAGAACATTTAGCAGCTAAAGAGGGATATTTTCTCAGGAGATGGTGGATACCAAAACGAGCTTAAAGGAGAGTGAATATTAGACTTAGATCCATCAGGTGGACACAAACAGAAAACAAATTGATGCTAATGTTGCTGAATGTCTGCTGTTCACCCCAACAGCCTTATAACATCTTGTGACATCTGCATTACAAATATACTAGAGCTATTTGTGTAAGCTGGAGTACATTCTCAGACATTCCTCGTGCTCGCTGACATGGTTAGTTTTACGGTGATTGAGGAGGTTACTGCAACAGTTGCCCTGCATAGTCTGCAGATACTTTTATTCTGCTCAACATCTAACTTTTTACAGATGACGCATCCAGTTCTTAACAATTCCTCCATCTTTTGGTCCTCCCTCTCTCACCGAGCATTTCTTTACAGGTTTTCTCAGCATATAAATGTGCATTTCATTTAGCATAAAAGGGAAGAGTACGCTGACAATTCTCTGGTGACCCATCAGTGACACTACATTATCAGCTATACTGGTTAGTATGCAGGGAGCTGCACTGACGTTCGCAATACAATTTAAGTGGCAATTAATATCCATGGTACATATCTCTACTGTTATGCCGGGTGTCAGAATAATATGCAAGAGAAAGGATCGTATGATAGTTTTGGGAGATGAATATGTAATGTAATGAGTTATGTAACTGTCGTAAAGCAAACAATCTTTTGTATATTTTTATATATTGTTGCCATTCCCATGGAAAATTGAGGTCATACCACAGCTTTAGCATCTGTTGAGCTTTATTATATATGATTGGTTTGTGCAGCAGTTATTTCCATCATCCTATCTGACCCCAATTGACCTGAAAGAGCTCAATGTAATCTCCTTATACCATAGTTGGAATTCTTTCTGCATTTTTTTTAATGTCATCTTTTGACTTGTGTTTTCAGACTTGCATACCCTCAATTTGAGGGCTTTGAACAGATGAGCTGTATTTTATTGCTGTGGTTAACGGCTTATCTTAACATTTTTTTTTTTTCAGAGTGTCACTCTGAGCATAAGCTTTGGACACAGTCTCTAATTTCCTATTTGCTGCATGTAACAGCTCTGCTTCAAAGTCACGTACAGAGCAGCCAGAATGTCATATTCTCACTAATCCCCATATTAAAAACCCACTATCTTTTTTTGTATCACTAGTATTTTCCACATTCATGTGTCTCTCAACCGTGCATCACATCCTGTGCAGCCATTCCCATCATAATTATGATGACGAGATCAAAGGTTCACTTAAACATAAAGCCTGCGTGTGTTTACAGTCACACAATTGTATGCATACAGAAACCGTATATGCGTGTGGAAAGAAGCTTCGTGGACCGACAGTAAACACACAGAAAAATAAGCATCATGTGTAAACACACAGTGCAGCTGGGAGACACACATCAATCACCACCCACGCTTGTCATACAAACCCTCTCTCCTCCAGTCTGTGACTACTCACAAATAGACACAATATTCTGGGACAATGACATCAACAAGCTGGTGGTAGAAAGGGGGACACAAACAAACCCAATGATACCAGGAGACATCGCTCCTCGTGCGATATTATATTTCTATCTTCAGGCATGGAACAAATGGACCCTGATGCATCAGAGTTTGTCTATTTTGTTGGGGCGCTAAAGCTGAAGGATCTGGGGAAATAAATAAGCGAAACAAATTCAGCAACATGCATGTGTAACTAGGGCTGCAACTAATCCATGTTTTCATTATAAAATAATCTTTCAATATTTTTACAATAAGTTTAGTCAGAAAATAGTGAAAATACCCCTCAGAAGATAAGTTCCCAGAGCCCAAAGTGATGTCTTCTAATAACTTGTTGTATCAGACAAAGTCAAAGTTATTACATTTGTAATAATACAAAAAAATAAATAAGCAACACATCCTTATATTTGAGCAGCTGGGATTATAGAATGATTTGCATTTTTGCTTGATAAACAACTTTAAAGCTGCGCTAATCAATATTTTTGTATTAACAATGGATCAACTGACTGTGTATAATGTGAAAGAGGTCAGTCGTATCGACAAACTAGACAAGTGTATAATGTGAAAGAGGTCGCTCGTATCGACAAACTAGACAAACAGAGAGTTATCAACCAACCCTGCAGTTCCTGTCAGCTCTACAGAGTGTTTTAGCATCTTTTAGCTCATTGTTTTGGTTTGACAGCCCACAACTTTACTGTTTGGGTTCAGTCTCACTGCTCACATTAACCTTGTTTCCAGCCGCAGCTTTAACAGCTCTGATTCTGATTGAATAATTATTTCAGCACTACATCACAACATAATTCACATATTCAGCCTCACAGAAAATTAACACATTTATAGACACACACACACACACACACACACACACACAGGGCCCTGACAGCATTCATTCTTTAGCCCGTAATCCTACCCTTGACCCTGAGCCTCACATGTCTGACCTCAACCCCTCACCCAAAGTTAACCTTCTTATTCTTATTATATTAGTTTAACTTCAACTAAGTGAGGCTCAGTCAGGATGACCTCATTTTGCAAAAATGTCCTCAGTCTGAATATCAGAGTCGTAACAGAGACAGGGACATGCACACACACACACACACACACACACACACCCACACACACACACACCTGGCCTACAATTACAGCGCAGGGCAGTAATTTGGACTCTTGACAGGATGATTTAGCTCATGTGGGATTAATGGACACAGATGATGAATGAATGATCAATTACTCATTTTGGATCTGATACTGTATTTGAGCCTCTGCACAGAATAATTGACAGCATCTGCAGCGGCCCATTTTAAAGCCTAATTGAATTACAAAAGACGGGGAGGACAGATTCTTGTATTCTGCTTTCAGCACAATTTGACGCACAGCTCTCCAAACATTTTTCACCCTCAGCAGGAAAAATGTTCACATCGTCTGGCAACACCATCGCCAGCTCCCTGAAGGCCAACTATGCACTATACTTTCCCATCCAACGAAAGCACTGTGGGCCAAAATGTGTTCTGATGTAACCATTTGATGTAAAATAAGTCTAGTCATCAAATCTAGTCCAGGGGATTTTGTTTAACACAACCTTGACCCCAAAACTGGAGATAATTTGATGCTGCTGTGAAAACACCAACTTAACAGCTTGCCTCACACCTCTTTCACTATTCCAGTGGTTAATATATGATGATCGAGGCTCGGCTCATACACCGTTCATAGCTATCCCTAAGAAAAGTAACGCACTGTAATTCATGTAGATCCCACAAAATCAATTTGTGTGTTATTCACTTAATCATGAACCAGGAAATATAAAGAGCTGCGAAAAGGGAGGAGGTCAGGCTGGATTGGTGGGTCAAAAAATACCGGACTTCCGCCCAGGAGACCGGTGTTCTTCACCCGTGTGAAACCAGAAGTCAGGGTTGATATATTTCTCACCAGAGTTATTTTCAGCCAAACCACACTCTTTTCCTAAACCAAACTAAGTAGTTTTGTTAGCTTAAACTAAGGAAGTTGTTTCCTGTGAAGGCTGAAGTTTATTTTGAAGACTGTAAGCATGTATCGTGCGGAAATTGACACAACGTGGGTGGTGGTTATTCCTAGGAAAACGAACGAAAAAGGAGGAATAACTTTTTTGCAGCATCTGTCTGATCAGGTTAAACAGGATTTACTGGTTCACTTGAAGTTTCTCAAAGTTATTCAGTTGGTCATCTGTAAGTTTGCACACGAGAGTAGAGCTGAAACTCTGTTAATCTTAATTTAAGTAGTTTTTCAAGCAAAAATGTCAAACATTTACTTTTTCGAGAATCTCAAATATGAGGATCTGATTCTTTTTCTGTTTTATATTGTTGTTATTTGAACACTTTTGGGCCTGTTGGTTGGACAAAGCAAGAAATTTGAATATGTCACATTGTACACATTGTAAAACATAAAAGAAAACAATTAATTGATTATTGAGAAATTAATCAAAAGTACGTCTGAGTAGCTCTTAATGTCTTCTGTCAATTTTCTGTATATGGTACATTTGCTTTCATTAGCAAAAAGTGTTTAAGTTTAAACTGGAGTGGACCCTGAATGAACTTTATCAATTTTGATCCCTTATCTATTTTTCTTCCAAGCTTTGGTATGCTCTAATGTTAACACTGTAGTACATTATCAATATTAATACTAATGTTAAATTACATCCCAATTTGGAATAGCTGATCACTCGCTGTGGTCCTCGTCACTGCTGTTGGCCTGGGGAGCTTGTTAACAGTCACTCTTTATAGTTGCACTGTTCCCACTTTGTGTTGCGGCTGCTGCACAGCAATTTCCTTCAGGATAAATTAAGTTTTATCTCATGTTATCTTATCTTATGACTCCTTTGATACACTTGAATCACTGTCCTTTATCTTCCATTCCCTACAGTGGTTTTACTTTGAACCACCCGCGTGCTTTAACCTCACATTTCAGCATTAGCTACCAGAAACACTAATCTGTTTTTAATGAAATGCACGCAAAAGCATAACAGCGGTATCTTTTGGAAACACTACATTTTGTATGATGTTGTTCGGTTTGGTAAAATGTACCGGAAATCTTCTGACATAACAGCTACATTACGTGAGATTCCTGATAAGAATAGTGAACCAAACTACGAAACGGCTGGTCGTACTGCCAAACCCACTGTTAAATCAACACAGCTTTACAGCGTTTTAGCCTCAGCGGAAGTAAACAGCTGGCTGGTAAACAAAGTCAAGAATCTAGCAAGATACAGACCAAGTTGCTGGACCAAACAGAACTAAAAGATAAGGAAATCTTGAGCTTTGACCCATCCGGGGTCAAGAAACATGACACCAATTAGATAAAATGATAATGTTGATCTGTATGTGCTGGATGTTAAGTAAGCAGCTACATGCTAAGATTATTATCTCAGGCGCTTTGTTCTGTTTTGAGTTCCGGGATAAAGATAAAAAACCCTTAATACAACTTTAAGTCATTTATAGCGGTGAACAGGCCTTGATAGAGGAGCTGACAGCGTCAGAGTTACGTAATTCTCAGGAACCAGACAACTTGGGACCAGCTCTAAATGGAAATATAAATGCTTGAACGCCATGCTTAATGACCTCATCCATAACAACGCTCTCATTGCGCACCACTATCAACAAATCCTCCCATCCTGTCATTTGAGGTCATCACAGATATATATATAACATAAACATTATAAATGGGCCCCTTTGTATTCCCTGTTGCAATGTTTGTTAATGCAGTAGCGAACAGGAAGTAAACTGTTGCCTTAACACCAGAATGGTAATGAAAAGGTCTTTAGAGGATGATCCTGTGATGCATCTCCATAAGCAAAATAACCATTAAGTCCACTAAATGTAATCCCTTATTCATACGTACTTAGAAATAGAATTAAAAAAAATAGTCCGTTATGCTGTTATATGTCATCTTAACTGTGATTTGCTGTCACTGACTATTTTGATACGACCACTTAACTTCCCCTCCTCTTGTCTTATCTACTTCTACTTAAGTCAGTGAACAGCAACTACATGAGTCTAACGTCTACTCTGGCGTTGAATCACACAGCGCTTCTGGTTGAAATTTGATTTCAGAAGATATTAGGTCGACTGGCAGCAGAGTCAGCAAACAGTGTGTTAATAAACGTCCCCAAGCAGCAATGATATCATCCACATCTACAGTTTTATCACGGCGCAATATTTTCTATAAAATATATCAGATTATTTCTTCATAATACTACATGCCACATGAATTAATCCTTATATTATCAGAGAAACGGAGGCTTAGACTAGGTCACTGAGCGCTGAGCAGCAAGAACATCTAACTTCCTACTGCATAATTTCCTATTGCTTTTGGACGGCACCCAAAGAACGCTGGAATGAACCCAAGCGATGTCTGAGTGTGTCGGAAAGTGTGACAAAAGACACTCATTTAGACAATAATCACAGAGAGCACGTTTATGGGTCATTAAAGGAAAGCATACTGTGATGAGGAAATCTCACACACTAAGCTGTTGCTCATTAGAGGGACGCGTAGGACTCCACTAATTACTTAAAAAAAAAAAATGTGACAGACCACGAAGAATGTGTCATAATCTGCCTCTTGAGAATTAAGTGTACACCTCTGCACTGCTAAGTGTGACTTGTATTATCTGAAAAAGGCTGTTGAAAAGCTATTTTAAAATCACTGTTCTCTCATCACTCATCGGGTAAAACAAAGTGCAAGAGCCCTTAACAACTGGTCTTTATAGTACTCTATACAATAATCCTATTCACCATTTATATTTGTAACTTCCATCTTTATGCATATGACACAGTCTTCTATTCCTGTGCAGATTTTATTCATGGTGCCACTCTCAAAGCCTTTAAACACCGGAGGGGTGTGATGAATAAACGACACGAAAATACGAAATACTCGCCTGCGAATATTACAAGTCTAGGGATTTTATTGTGAAAACGGGAGGAGCAGATCTGGTATTTGCCGTCTTTGTCAAGGTTGAAAGGAATAATACAATTTGCCATCTTGGTTAGAACCACGAAGCCTCCTTGTTGTTGTTTTATAAATATAGGCGCAACTCATCCCGTTCCGCACAACGTGATTGGTTGATGTCTTTATTCGCGGTGCGAGAGCTCAGAAAACTCAACCTCATTACGAAAAAAAGTATGTTGCTTTTTCAATGCGTAATATTCGCATGTGAAAGTACTCATGACAAAAACAACAGTTTGAAAAAATATATTGTCATGCAAATTAATCGCACAAAAAAACGCTGCCAGTGTGTAAAGACCTTAATTCTATAGCTATCATCTAACCTCTTTCCCAAACAACTCCATTATTTGAAACTGGTCCTGAACTGTGCAAAAACAAAATGAATGTTGTTTTCAAAGGCCAAAAATACTACCTACTACTATGGTAGTTTTTAAATGTTTTCTGTTTATAACACATAATTGACCGATCCAAAGTCCCACCCCCCAAAAAGAAACATGGCAACACCTGGTCCGTTTATCCGATGCCGCTGTGTGTATTAGACTGGTGGGTTTCCGTTTTCCGTTACTTTGTTTCCGTATGTATTTTACTTAGTTTACGTACTTATTTGAACCATGACGTTGTTTCTAACCCTAAGCAGTTTTGTTGCCTAAACCTAAGTGATTGGTTTTGTTGTCTAAACCTAACTGTGGACGTTGCCGTAGTTTTGTTGTGTGGGGTACAAAAAGCCTAAAATGTGTCCTCATGACACGTGGAATGTCCGTGTAATGTCGTGCAATTTATACACCTTCCTGTGAGACCGGCTTGCTTACATAATCATGTTACCTTTGAACAGTGACAGCATATGTATCTAAGTATAACATGAAAGGGGAAAGTTGACCGATGTTCTGCTTGCTCAACTGTTATTGGAGCACAGAACGAAAAGGGGCGGGACTTATGGGTCAATAGAGAGAGTGCAACATTATAAACATCTAGGCATTTGGGTTGATGAAAAACTTACTTTTAAATTCCTTATTGACATGTTGTTGTTACCAAAGCTGAGATTCCAACTGGGCTTTCTTTTTAGAAATAAATCTTGCTTTCCTTTATTTACGAGAAAATGAATTGTTGAAGCGGTTTTCGTCTCTGTAGTGGACTACGGGGGCGTTATTTATGGGCGGGCGGCCAGTTCCACTCTCAAACCTTTAGAGGGAGTATATCACTCAGCCTTAAGATTCATCGCTGGAGATAGTTATGGGACACACCGTTCCCTATTATTGAAAAAAAAAACTGGCTGCCCTGCTCTTTCAGTGAGGAGGAGGGATCAGCATTCGTTGTTATTTATTCGTACAGAGTTAGAAAGATCTGCTTTCTGTTACTGTGCCCCACATACTTGGAATATGCTTCAACAAAACTTAGTTGATGTCATTAATACAGATGAGACAATTCCAAGGTTTAACTGCTAATCTTATAGATCCCAACTATCATTGACAATTTATTTGCTTTTGGTTTGAATTGTTAAAGCCATGTATTCTTCTTTTATTGCTATTTGATTATAGTTGTGTCTGCATTTATTGTGCACCACTAAAAATGTGTTTTACGGGGTTTTCAATAAAATAACAGAAAGAATAGAGGCAGTTATATGATGTGGATATTGAGTTAAGCGATCTTAAATGATGCAAAACAGAGACAAAGAAAAACTAAATTGGACTCTGGCTGCATAATAGAGATCTAATAACGGGAATATTCATTGGTGATTAGACTGAATTACATGGATGAGCGGATGTTTTCTCAAACAAGCAGTTAATGATAGGATTGGCTGTTAGCACACAATTGCCTTTATACACATCCAGAAACCGAGCTACATTAGCGTTCAGCTGATGAATGTTATCCAATATTCGCTTTTAGCTCCTGAGGGAAATATCTGTCTCTTTAGCAGCTAAATGCTCCACTGTGTTCACCAGGTAGTCGCTAACTTTGTCTGTGTGTTGTTTGGTGAGCAGGTAGAGTACAGTGGGTTTATCAGAGACTTTTTACTGAAAACAGCTGCTGGAAACAACGCTGATGAGAGCAGTTTGAAGCAGAACAGTTAAGTTGCAGAACATCAAACAGTCTGTTAAAAATCGCTGTAAAGCTGCATAGAGCTAAAGAGAACTGCAGAGTAATGTCGGGTACACACTACACGAGAATCGAGCCGATTTCGGGCCCGATTGCCCTTCCGACAATCGTCAGCAAAGCCCCCACTTTTTGATGGTTCTAAAGATTATCTTTCCAGATATTCCTGTGCTGTGAGGTATGTTAAAAGTGTTTTTTACATCCCCCGATTGGCTCGGAAGTCCATCCTGGCTGCACCGATCTCAAATCATAAATATTGTATATAATATATGTTCAATATTTACGTTCGGATATCCTGTTGTGTGTGGGAAATTCTGAGGACAGCCCATAATGCAGTCACATGGGAAAGAATGATAGCCAATTGTGAACCAAGCTGACTGAAGCGGAAGGACAACCACCGCCGTCATTGAGGCCGTGGCTAATGCATGAGCTAACGCAAAATGCGAAGCATAAAGTTATAGTAAGATGGATCAAAGAAATGGAGGACCAACTTGTTGATTTGTGGCAACAACGTGAGGATTTATTTAACGTGTCTCCATGACCTCATCCATCCATCCTTTGTGAATTTTCAGTACAAAGTAGTACATCGCTAACTCTTCCTGCCCGTCCTCCGCCATGTTTATTTACACTAAAGTCACGTTTGATCGCAAGAGATTTTGCAAGATTTCCGTTTTTTTTAGTCGGGACTCTTGTTGTTCATGAGTGGACTCTGTTAGTGTGTGGTGTGCTGTTTTGGCCAAATCGTTGCTCACCACCCACTAAAGGAACAAAACAGTTAAATTTATCATTACATGTCATCATGTGTGGGATATCTCACATTTTCAACATCTGTTAAGATTTGAAAAATCTTTTAGTGTGGGCCATCCTTGAGGTGATAATGCTCTCTGGGTTTGTCACATTACACACAGTCATTTGATCCAATATAAAAAGATACATTGGGGGTTGTTCACATGCTGCGACTTTTGCACGCTCAAATCCATTGTTGTTAATGTAGACGCGCAGCAGGCTCGCTCAAACGGGAGAGCGACGCCGTTGTGGCGTGCAAGTGTTCCGAAACGCCTATTTTTTGGGCGCGACGACTGCGCCACAGATAAAAATAGTTAAACTTGCAGCGCGCACCGCATGTCATGTGCCGAGGAACAACCAATCACAGCCAGCAGATCTTTTTTTTCTTCCGTAAATATCAGTCAACGGGAAATATATGGAGGAGAAGTTAATCATTTTGGCGCAGGACTACCCAGAGCTTTGCATCTGTCCCACAGACTATTTTATTTGCTTCACCCTTTCTGACAGAGGACGTCACAACATCCGGTTACAAGGTGAGCCAAATTCCATCCATCCATTATCTGTAACCGCTTATCCTAGTCAGGGTCGCGGGGGGGCTGGAGCCAATCCCAGCTGATATTGGGCGAAGGCGAGGTACACCCGGTACAGGTCGCCAGACTATCACAGGGCTGACACACAGAGAAAGACAACCATTCACACTCACATTCACACCTACGGGCAATTTAGAGTCAACAATTAACCTACCCTGCATGTCTTTGGACTGTGGGAGGAAGCCGGAGAACCCGGAGAAAAACCCACGATAACACGTGGAGAACATACAAACTCCACACAGAAGGGCCCCAAGCTAGGTTCGAACCTTCGACCCTCTTGCTGTGAGCTACTGTGAGGGATTTGTGGTGCTGAAAATACACTCATCTTTGTTTTGATTGTGTTTAGTTTAGTCACTGAGGCTTCCTGCTAAATTACCACAACTTCATTGTCATCGCAGCATGCAGGTTTTGGTTGCTTTGTAACTGCAGGCACGACAGGAGCACAAAGCATATTGGAAAGAAAAACAAGCTGCGCTGCTGGCGTTTTCCACGCGTTTTTAGAAGCGGCACGTGTACGGCCCCTTAGAGCAGCTTTGATAATCTAATTTACAAGATCCTCATAAAAAGAAGCAAATATCAGCCAATGTCTTTTAAAATGTCTGTTAAAACTCTCCCACTGTTCAGTGTACTTAATTTCAAAAGGCAATTAAAATGTGGAAATAAAATGAAGAACATGGCAATGAGAAAAAAAAAAAAAGATTAAATAGTTTTCCAGGGTGAACATAGTTTTATCTTTTAAGATAACAAATCTGTTTCTTGAAGATTTCACTGAAGATTGCTTAAGCGTCTCCTGATTCCAGTAAATTTACTTTCTGTGTATCGATTAAAGACTCCCTTTCTGTATTAACAGTGATACTTTGTTTCAGTGTGCTTCACAGTGAATCTAACAGAAAACATTTCTTGCTACTGTACTGGCTGTGTTGCATAACACAAAAGTTCACAGAGGGTTTCTGTGGAAATTCAGGACGAATCTTGTCTTGTGGAGACTGAAGGAACAAATACATGACTCTGTGAATGTCTTAGGAAATACAGATTTTCATGGTCAGACTCGGTTCTTTTTCTGTATCTCTCAACAACAAAACTGTCTCTTACCATTTATACGTCCTGTTTTCATTTTCTGACAGAGCATGCACATCCTCCTCAAATTAAACACCTCCGCTCCAAAATTAGGAGATAATATCAAACAAAAGACTTGTTGTTTTTTCTATTTTAGACGTTGTTGGAACCTAGTTACTAAATTTACGATGACAACGTGCATCTTTCTAACCTCGGGAGTATTATTAGAATGTTATGCTCTCACTTCTTCGCTTTGTAGTCACTGCAATTGTTATTTTTATAACGGTGCAGTCATCTGGAGTGTGTATGTAGAGCAGAGCAGTGCTGTGAGTGAGTGATAAACCACACCGCTGGACCCAGAGACCGTGGTCAGATAAGGCTGAATGGGACAGTGTTCACAGCGTTATATCAAATGGCATTCATGTGTCTGCCGTAATAATCATCATTACATGCCATTCAACTGAATGAGAGCGTCGGCTCACAGAGAGTCCACTGGGTGAACCGTACCCTGTTTTTAACTTAAATGACAAAATAACAGAGATAAGGGAGGAGGAATTTGGAAAATAAGGATGTCAGTTTGTGTTTTTCCTTTTTTCAAAATTCAGTCCGAGGAGGATCGACTGACCCTGCATATTTTCTCTTTTTTTTCATCAGTGCCTTGCTTTAACAGTCATACAATCTGACGCATTCACAGCTGGAAGCTGCTGAGTCCAACTACAGTCTTCCACTGTTGGCCACTGAGTAGCAATGGTGGACTAAGTGCTTCACTCAAGGGCACCTTGAATGAAGCACAGAGGAGAGCGTCTCTCGCTTCCCCTCGTTCCGATTCTCCCAACTGGAATTCAAACTGGCACCCTTTCTCATCACCAGCCAGCATCTCTAACCTCTGAGCTTATGTTTATGTGTGTGTAATCAAATAGTTACCGCTCTACAGTGAGCGCTCTACAGTATGCATGTGTTATGCACAGTTCCCCTTGGATGAGCATTAGGTTTTACTTGATCTCACTGCCCTAAGCTTCCCATGTGCGTCATCCCGAGCTCCCGTCAAGCAGAAAGAAGTTTTCACTGTATAATATTGTAAATGATTAAAAATAGCACAGGGAGGGAGGCATGGAAAGAGGAAAAGGGGGGTAGCGGGAGTCTTAAATGGCTGCAAATATGCTCTCTTGTATGTATAAGTATTTATAGACTCATTATGTCTTTTTCTTTTGAAGTGAAAACATGCTCTACTCTGCGAGGGTGTGAGACAGACAGAGGAAGGAAACATGCACAGGGGGGGTAGCCACGGAGAAGACCAGATGCCAGACGCCTGCTCTTGTTAAATTCGACCATGTCAGGCTGGTCCGTTGTTTAACACTGATCAAAATAACAAGCTTAATTCATTTTGCCCACTTAACCATTATATAATCTGGAATCCACAGGGTTTGTGTGATAACCGTCTTGTTGCCTGACTGGCTTGATGCAAAGCGCTATTGGCAGAATTCCTCTACAGGTATGCGGCCTGACAACATAACGTCCACCGAGAACGATGGGGGTGTTGGATCAGAGTGATGCAAACAGACAGGGTGTCATGGAATATGAAGCCTGGAAGGTCAAATTTAAGTGAAAATAAAAAAATAAAAAAATTGAGTGTGCGTGTTAGGGTGAGTGAGCTTGGGAGGAGGAGGAAGAGGAGTACAAAGAAGGTGGGAGGCCAAGATGAGGCGCCAAAAAACTTGGCGAGGGGAATGTGGAAAAACGTAAAATGTAAACCAGAAAAAGAAAGAAACAGAAAGGTGTTTTCTCAGGAGGAGGAATGTGGAACAAACACAGCCTACATTCTTTGTCATCCAGCAGACGCACATCATATACTGTATACAGAATGGATTACTGCAGGTGGGCTTTGTGTGTGTGTACAGATAATCCGGCAAATATTAGAAAATCAGGAAATGGTCTAGAAGCTGAGGCACCTGGGAACAAGTAAGTCAAATGAACACTTGCTGCTGGGTCAATTTTTCTTTCTCTGATGACCCTTGAAAGAGGCCCAAACCCAGCAGGACAAGGTGGCACCTGCCAAGGCTGAAATAGTGCGGTCAAGTAGAGAAAAACAGAGTGTTTTTTTGCAGAGCAATTTCCCCATGATTGTTGCTATTGATGTTACAAAAAAAGAGGCCCAGTCGCACATGGCGGGAGCAACAAACATGACTGAAAGGGCATTTCAGAATAAAAATGTAAGCCTCACTGTAGCGTTCTATGACCGGCTCGCACCAATCTGCTGCCTCCCTTTTCTTGTCTTTATCTCCGCTATCATGTACCGTCCGAGAGTGAAAGGCAGCAGCAAACAAGCCGGATAAGGCTGGCAACACAAACAACGATAACATCATGCACACTCAATCCCAGCAGCGGAGCCACAGCGCCGCATATATCTGCTACCTAATTAGATCTGTGTGTGATCTAATGTTTGAGTTTTAATCCTCGCGGAGAGCCAAAAAGCCCCCTTGACAGGAAATCTGTGCAAAGTAGATCTGCAAGCCAGGCGTAATTAAAACGTATAAAGTCTTTAACATGTTTTAGGACACACAGGAGCACTGACAGAAACGGTTACTGCTGACTGTAAGTTATCAGGTGCAAAGCAGCCTCGGGGCACGATAGCAAGTGCTCCTTTTTTTTTTTCTCCGTGTCCCGGCTGACAGCAGGGGCATTAACTAATCTATAGCTGGGAGTTAAGTGCCTCATGAGTAAAAGAAGGAGATCTTTATCCTCTCCCACTCAATGTTCATTTATTCAGCTCGGGCAAACTATAAATTAATTGCAAAGTCATGACCTGCTGGCTGTTGTGGGTCCCCAATTAGTCCGTGTTTTTCACCCACTGAGCCCTTTTCTCTCTGTCCTGATACTGTTAAGCTGCTCCACCATACTGTGCCGCTCCGATGCTTATCACAGCAATCACCGCAGAAACTGACAAACCCAGCGAGCAGCTGTGACTCCCGCGCGTTCGCGTGTCCATTAGAGAACAGTAGGAATGATAAGACGCCAGCCCTCGGCCAAATACGGGCTTTAATTAAATAAAGTTGTCTATTACATTACCGTTTGCATTACCTGGTGTTTTTTCTTCAAATTACAATGAACTCCAGCATAAACACTCGTACTGCTATCAAATTCTGATCCAATATTTCAGTCATGATGACGACCGCTCTGAGATTGAGTTTATTTTATAAGGGGCTTAATCTGATAATGGTGTCAACGTCAGCATACAGGCATACTCCCTAACCTGAGGCCTTTTCTGTTATTGAGGGCCCCTTTAATAACTTGAGCTTTGGGGCCCACTTTAACTCTGTTAAATACTTTATAGAAAAGCTGAATCTGCCTCACACACAAAGGAGAAACATTATAGATCCCCTCCATACATGTTCTTTGACATAAAGAATTTGCTTCTAATATGTTTTTCATCAAATTACAGCTAATCCTTCTGAATCTATGAGTATGCAAACATTTTTAACTTCAAAAGTTTAACTGCTGCACACAATATGTCTCCTACTTCACTGTATAAATCCTACATGCTGTACATACAGTAGCCTATATAGACATGTATACATGTACATAATCAACCAGCCCATGTATACCCATTCAGTATTTACTTCTTGGCGCTATTTGTATTGTTTACACTTGATTTGCTCAAAGACATTTTTACTTTATTCTTATTTTATTGTTGGTCATTGGTGCTTTATATATGTATTTTGGGGCGGTCAAATTTAACATGATAATAACGCGTTAATGCAAATTAGTTATTACGCCACTAATTTCTTTAACGCATTAACGCAACTTGCAATTTTTAGGTTTGAGCGGGCTGAGTTTTAAAGTTACAGTGACGTTACTGGTATCCTATGAAACTGGATAACCTACTGAATCCATTGGTACCAACCATGTCATATTAGCTTGTCGTGAAAGAGGATAAATAACGCTCCAAACATACGTTCAATTTTGGCATTTTCAAAGGGGTCCCTTGACCTCTGACCTCAAGATATGTGAATGAAAATGGGTTCTATGGGTACCCACGAGTCTCCCCTTTACAGACATGCCCACTTTATGATAATCACATGCAGTTTGGGGCAAGTCATAGTCAAGTCAGCACACTGACACACTGACAGCTGTTGTTGCATTTTGTAATGCTAAATGCAGTACCTTTGAGTGTTTTGTGTCGGTTATTTATTTCCAGTAATACATATAAACATACATTTGCATAAAGCAATCATATTTGCCCACTCCCATGTTTATAAGAGTATTAAATATTTGATAAATCTCCCTTTGAGGTACATTTTGAACATATACAGTATATACACCTATTTTTTCCACTAATTGTGTACATACTGTAACTTGTCCTGTCTTGTTTCCTCACCTTTATTTGTTCAGCTTTGTTGTCCTTGGCCCTTGCTGTTTGTTTTTTTTTCTTTTCGTATTGTGTACGTTCGCTTAGAGAGATGCATGAAACCGGAGTCAAATTCCTTGTATGTATGTACTTGGCAAAAAAAACTTATTCTGACTCTGATTCTGTAAAGTCCACTCTCAATGTATGTGCACTTCAGGTCTCAAGTTTCCACAACACACGTCATCCTTATGCAGTACGTACACATTTTAAACTAAGTTCTTATACTTACGACACGGTTTTTTATACCATTTATGGGGGTCATTTGTTCTTTACGGTTCACTCTCTTTCCACGGTGTCGGAACTGTTATAAATTACTGCTAATGCAAACAGAACATCCCACCGCCGTCGCTGCTTCACATTAAAAGCTTTCGGCCGGCACCAAATCATCCAGGACGATCTAAATCTTAAGGATTACGACTTTAAGGTGAGGGCAGAGAGACGACTCAGAGACAAAAACAGCCTTCTGGTGTCAAACTCCGCACATACATCATTCATGCACAGTGAGGCTCAAACACCCACGTGAAGTCATAACATTTTTGAGTGGAGGGGGACTAATAACTGTTATAGAGTATGTACTCCTTTCCTCGATACAACACATCTGACTACTTAAAGCTATAATGGCTTTGATCATGATGTGTCAAATAAGCTTTAACAGTCAGTATGCTCTCAACACTCCTGTCCCTCAGTCACTGTGGGTGAAACTGTAGCTGTGTCAGCAAAAGGGGGCACAGCAGGGTTCACAAAGAGGTAGCATTGTCATCAGAGGTGAGAACACATGATCCAGCAGGCCGGTATTGATACCGCTGGCAGAGGATACATTACGCCGTGTAGCTCCACAATACCTGCAACCTTTTGAAGACGTGTTACTGAATTCTTCACCTAGACTTTGCAATAAAAGTTTTTTGAACTGGTGTTTGGCCATTCAGTGAACACACAGTTTCAGAGAGTACAATAAGTAGTATTTGTCTTCCTAATACAACCGTAGAATGGAACACTAGCACATTTTTTAATAAAAAAGGTCAATGGATATTTAAAGATATTTTAATTCATTGGTTGATGCAATTTTGTTTGTTTGTTTTAAGATCTTAAGATAAGATAACAACTTAATTGTTCATTCACACAAAACTTTGTGTTGCATCACCTGCTCCAAACAATCAACAAAATAACATTAAAACATATAAGAGCACAAAACACATCTTCAAGGTCACCCTCCAGCAACCGTCAGAAACTCTGTCACTTGTCTCTTTTATGTGAAATTTCATACGTTTTTGTTTTTTACTTTTTGCTGTTAAGTCTGTTATTTGTGCTTTTATGTGAAACTTTTATGCTGTTGTCTTGGCCAGCACTCCCTTTGAAAACAGAATTCAATAGGGACTATCTTAGTAAAATAAAGGTTAAATTGATAAAAAAAAAAAAAAAAAGACAGCCATTTAAGCAAGCAGTGGTCCAGATGGTCCCTGAGCACAGCATGAATTGAGAAACTGATATTGTTTGAGAACTAAACTGAGGATTATTGGAAGAAAACATACAGTAGACACGGCCAGGTATTTCAGATGCAAGTGAAACATTAAAGCAAAGTAAAAACAACAGCTTGCCACCTAATTTCAACTCAACAAAGTGACCTTCAACCAACTTTTTAATTTAATAAATGTATCCGCTATAGACACGAGCACATTCTTTCCTTGACCTCTGTTCTGGCATAACAAATTCAACCCAAGTAACTTGTTGTTCACCAGTTTAATCACGTCGCTCGTGCTATCTAGATACAGATACATGCGGCACGGACAAAGCCTGATCTAAAGGATTACAGTTTCTCACAAAACAAGTCTTTCAAACGGCTCCCCTCATGATGACAATAAAAGAGGACGCTGCGAAATCAACATCTACTACATATGTACAGCGTCCACAGAAGGGGATTTGTTTTCTTTTCACAGTCATCTCTTTATTAAGCTCCACAGCGCAGAGCCAATTTCCTTTTAGGATCTCCCGACAAAGCCAATGGATATTTAGGAACCTAAAACATTCATTTTTTTAATTGGAAACACATGTAAATACCACTTAATTCTGCATTAATGCCCCAAAATATTCATTACACTGAGAGCTGTAACAGATACAAGAGGTGTAATGAACGATCGGAAATAACATTGTGCAGGCACTCAGCCAAGTCGCGCAATACTGAAAAAGGATAAACTGTCACACTCACACGACAACACCGCTCTCTACCCGAACCTGAGGTCCCAGCACACTGAGGCTCGTCTTTGTCTTGTCACCTCAGACTGTGAATGGTACAGTAGGTACGTGTAAATGTCCCGTGCTGTTGAACCTGTAAAGTTTTCTGCCTTGGAACAAATCATGATGATGTGACACGAATAAGATTTTTCAGATTTTCTACAGACATCTTGCAGCTCTCTTTCGTTCTCATCCACTAACTCAAGCTGACTACACACGAATGGAAAAGAGCAATGATGCCACTGTTGTGCTGTGAAGACTGCTGACACACAACCTTGCCGGGACGCTACACTGGCCATCAAGGACTGCTCAGATTTTCCACTTTGCCACTATGCTTAAAAAAATCAAATGTTAACCCCTTTTCTCAGCGTGTCAATCAGCACATTGTCTTCTTTGACATACAATATATAACAAAACGGAGAAGCTAAGAGTGTTGTACTAAAAAAGAAATCTACACGATGAAAAGGCATTCACACAGGGCGACCCTGTTTGGGATTCTCTTCTGTTGCAGCCGTATGCAGTATGAATGACACGGTAATGCACAAGGCAATTAGAGTGCAATAACGCCTTTTTTGCTTTTGGCGTGTCTTTTAGACGCCATGTAGTCTGTACTGACAATGTATGCATACATTGTATGCATACAATTGCTCAACTAAGGGGCCTTTGACATGCCGCGTCTAAAAATGCATGGAAAACGCCAGCTGTGCAGCTTTCATCCTTTTATCCAAGGTGTTTAGGAGGTTGCGCTACTGTTGTGCCCACCGTTACTAAGCAACAAATACCTGCGTGGTGCGATGATGATGATGATGATGAAGTTGTGGTAATTAATCAGTAAGCCTCAATGACTACACTAAACACAATCAAAACAGAGATAAATGGATTTCCAGCACCGTCAATCCCTCACGGTAGCTTTACTGCTCGATTTGTTTGTGTCAGTCTGGCTGACCTTTCAGTGTTGTGACGTTCTCGGACAGAAAAGGTCAAGTAAAATAGTTCCTGGGACAGATCATAAAGCTCTGGGTAGTCCTGCACTAAAACAATAAACTTCTCCTCCATATATTTACCGTGGACTGATATTTACAGAAGGAAGAAAAGACATCTGCCGGCTGTGATTGGTTGTTCCTCGTCACATGACATGTGATGCGTGCTACAACGTTCCAAAAGTTGAACTATTTTTATCTCGGGGCGCAGCTGTTTCGCCCAGAAAAATAGGCGCTTGGGAACACTTGCGCGTCGCGACGGCATCGCTCCCGTGTTTGAGCACCCAAAAAACACGGCATGGGTACGGCCCCTCAGTGGTTTTGTAGGTTAAACCTAAGTGAGTGATTTTGTTGCGTCAACCTAACCGCGAACGTTACCGTAGATGTGTTGCATGACACACGGAATGTCCATGTAATGTTGTGCTATTTATACGACTTCCCGTGAGACCGGGTTGTCTGTTGTCATCAAAAAGATAAAAAAACAGCCACATAAAACTCTCTCGTGTTATATTTCGTGAGCTAACGTCTCACTCTCTAGACAAGCAGTCAGCTGAGACTGCTCCTTGTTGGCATCTGTTGTTTATTCTTCAGCATGAATTTCAAAACGCCTTTATCTACAACAGAACAGGTACATTTAATATGATTTATTGGCAGTGAGCTGAGCTCACAGCGCTGATTCTGTATCCAGCCATGCAGCTCAAACCGCTCACCATGTGTTGCTGGCTTCACGCTCACTCGCTCATTCCGTGCACCAACGTAGGGTTTGGCCATGCACAGACAGCAGCGCAATATGTGACCACAACGCCTGCCAGCTTCTCCGCTGAGTATATTTCATTACTCGTTAATTTATCCCTTTGTTGTTCGACTGCTGTGCAATCTCTAACAGCGTTTAGCTCATGCCAAGAAAATGTATGCCCACTTGTATTTCTGTGGAGGAGATCCCATCTATTCCAACAAGAGGAAATTGAGTTCTTTGTGGACAGAAAATGTTCGCAGTTAAAATAAAACACCCCTGAAAGTTTAGACTGGTGAGATTTGTGGATGTGTGTCAAACAATCATCTGTGGCATCAAGTTCCCACAGATAAGGGCCAGGAAAACAAACAGTAGCAGCCCATCCGTCGCCAAAACATTCCAACAGTGATGAAAGTATGAATGGAAAAGTTTTCACACTAATCAATATGTCTGCCAACTTGCATACGATTTGCCAATGGCTCGTTGAACAGAAAATTGTGAGAGCCTTTAGTTAGGCATGCACGTCTTCACAGCTTGAATGGAAAGTAGCGAATGCGCCTCAAAGGCATGAAACTGAGGAACCACGTCATCAGTTAGCGTAAGACTTGTTAGTATTCACGGACGTTTTTTGCGAAACACAATTAAGCCAAGGGTTTTTTCCATCATTTGATCCTCAAACGTTTGACTTTTCCTCGGGATGCTCCGTCGGGATCCTGCGTGGCGAAAAGAAAATTGAATTGTCCAATGAGCTGAATAAATAAATGGTGATTCCAGCTAGTAATGCTCGACCATCTAGTGTTGAATATGCAGATAATATGAGGCACGCTTGATTAAATCCCTGCTTCTGCTGCATTATGACCTCCTTACATGTAATTAGTCATAATTAATAGGACAACTTCAAAGTTTCCTAAATGTGTTTCTCCTCTTTTAAAGGGATGCACCGATACCGGATCAGATATCGGGCCCGATACTGGCTCAAATAGCTGGATATCTGTGACAATGAGGTCAATCTATTCAATTCAATTCTATGATTATATACTATATACATTATATACTGGATTTGAATTCCTGTTTAAGTTTGACCTATTTGTTGCTGCATTAAAAAAGGTTTACACTTGAATTGTAATTCCTGTTAATTTTGAAGATTTTGAAGAAGTTATTGGTGTATGATTTATTATTATGATAAATAAAGATTCAGTCAATTTCTGTTATGTTATCTATATATTTATCTGTTACATTTTGTTTTACAAAGTTAGGAAGTTAGGAATTTATTTATTAAACACTGGTATCGGATCAGAACTCGGTATCGGCTGATACCCAAAGCCCTGGTATCGCTATCGGTATCGGGACTGAAAAAGTCATTTCTGTGCATCCCTAGTCTTGTATCATACTTTCACAATTTAACATGCAATGACATGACTTTTTACAAAATCACACAGTTTCAGAGACAAATTCTATTTCTCGGCTACAGCGAGCAGCTCTATAAAAAAAAAAATCCAGGGGACCTACACTGCATGTGTGCTTTATCAAACGCTGATAACTGTAAAGCAACGGGAGCTTGCAGGGAGAAACAGCAGTTAAGAGGCAATCATATCCTTGTACATCCCAGATAACACTTAATATCCCTCAGCCGGGGCTCTCTCTCTGCTCTCTATCCAACATGATGGAAAACTATTCTGACCCCCAACATTTTCTGCGGTGAGTGAAACGGTAATGTCAGGAGTGTATTTAGCAAATCACCCTACTGCAGCCTCCAAATGATGACAGCCATGATATGTGGAGCTGCCAGTCAGTGTGTGTGTGTGCTGGATCTCACAACAGGACAGACAGACAGGAGCCTCTTGGGTTTTCCCCTCTCTCTCTCTCTCTCTCTGTCCTCTCTGACTATTACATTAGGAGCGTTTTACCACTTCCACTGCTGTGTGTGAGTGTGTGTGTGTGTGTGTGTATATCAATCTTGGGGATTTAATCCACAGCCCCATAATGTTAATTAAATTCACAGTGAAGTGGTGTGCATAAAAAAAACACACACATTCATCATGGAGCTGCACTAATGCATTAAAAAAATTGTCATTATTGAATTAAAAATCTGCAGGCTTGGAGTAACATCGATAGTGGAAAAGCCCTGGGAAGCATTAGAGAGCTGGGCTTTCCCCATGCAGGCTTCATTCAGACTGTGTCAATAATTGCTGCACTACTGTAACTGTATAGTGGTTCTCCTCTTGAGCCTGCCATACAGACATGTCACTGACCTACACTGTGACATTTTAATCCCCTTCACAACTGTGCGTTACAATAAAGCCGAACTGTACAGCAACCAAAAATATAAGTATTTACAGTGATATTAAAGTGATACAACATGAGGGAGATAATAAATAACAACAATATTAAGCCACGTCAATGGGGGCTGGTGTGATATCGTGCATCTTCACGCTTTGTGATGACAGAAGATGGACAACCATCCAAAAATGACACAATAAATTCACAATAACAGCGCCGATAAGGAAACAAGACATTGATTCATAAAACTGGATTTGTCTCACACTGTGTTGCCACTCTAAAAAAAATGTGACAGAGTTTTTTGTTGTTGTTGTCCATTAACAATAAAGCCGAACTGTACAGCAACCAAACCTATAAGTGTTTACAGTGATATTAAAGTGATACAACATGAGGTAAGTAATAAAAAACAACAATATTAACCCGCGTCAATGTGGGCTGGTGTGATATCGTGCATCTTCACGTTTTGTGATGACACAAGATGGACAACCGTCCAAAAATGACACAAATAACTCACAATAACACAGCCGATAAGCAACTGGATTTGTCTCACACTGTGTTGTCACTTTTTTTGTTGTTGTTGTTGTTGTTTTTAAACGTCGTCACATTCATGCATGCACGCACCACACTGACTCTGACTCACCTGCGTTCCTGAGCTTCTTGTTGCGATACACGGAAAAGATGACCAAGAGGTTGCCCAGGATGTCGACGACGATGGTGAAGATGAGGAAGCACCCTAAAGTTGTGGTGACCCACGGCGGGCGGTTCAGGCTGCTGCTGGGGTCTGCTGCTGCTGGCCACGAGGAGCTGTTCAGGTGAGACCCATTTATAACCATTGTATACAACTTTTTCTCAAAAAAATGGTCCCAAATTCAGCTTCAACTCCTAAAAAGCCCGGGTGGTGGGATACTACTACAGCCTCCCGCGGCTCTCATCTTCATCATCCTTCTTCTTCTTCTTCCTCCCTCTTCACCCAGCTGTTGTGGATCATCAACTCCGGTATAGTCTCTCCTCTTCCTCACTCTGGTGGTCGCCTCCTCGGTGTCACTTTGTGCCATTCACTTTGTCGGTTACGCATGTGTGTGTGACATGAAGCTGCAACTTCAAACCTCTCCCAGCATGTGATCAGACTAGTCCGGAGAGGAGCGTGTTTTATTTTTTGTGGAGGAGAGAAACAGTGTTGCCTGGTGGAGGAGAGGAGGAACAGCAGGTTGATGAAGCGTCCTACTTCTTCTCTCTTCATTCATGGCTCTCTGCGGTCGCTTTGCTTTGCTTTATCTCAGCAAGCCCCATTCATTCTCATTTAGAGGAGGGATCATTCATGTTTTATCTCCTTCAGAAAAAAAGTCTATAAGACAACAAGAAACTTGCTTATTTGAATGGATGCATGCTTGTTGATTGAAGGTGATTCTGTCTTTTAAATCATCCAGATTTAATTCACAGATTGGTGAAGAAACTTTGCCTTTTGCCCACACATTATGGCATTATTGCCAAATAGATATAATTTAACACTGAATTTATATCACTGGCGTCCTACTTCTTCTCTCTCTTCTTCATTCATGGCTCTCTGCAGTCGCTTTGTTTTGCTTCATCTCAGCAAGCCCCATTCATTCTCATTTGGAGGAGGGATCATTCATGTTTTATCTCCTTCGGGAAAAAAAGTGTATAAGACAACAAGACACTTGCTTATTTTAAAGGTCCCATATTGTAAAAAAAAAGACATATTCATAGCTTTTGTATTATAAAGCAGGTTTAAGTTCTATATAAATACTGTGAAAGTATCGAAACGCTTAATCCATGGAGAAATACACACAGCCCGTATTAAGAAACTGAGCTTTTGAAACAAGCCGTCAGGATTTCTGTCCATTTGTGATGTCACGAATCTACAATATTTAGACCATTTCAAAGTTTTAAACATAAACATTCTAAATGGGTCCCAGTTTATTTCCCGTTGCAGTGTATGTGAATGACAACAGCTGACAGGAAGTAAACATGGACCCAAGCTGTCGCCTAGCAACACAATTCTGTTGCAATTCCGTTGCAATTCCATTGAAATGCACTAAAACGGAGCGTTTCAGACAGAGGGTAAATACAGGTATGTTCAAGCAGACAGTATGAGGAAAATAAAGATTTTTTTGAACATTAAAGCATGTAAACATGTTCTAGTAGAAACCCAAAATACAAGTATGAACCTGAAAATGAGCACGATATGGGACCTTTAATGGATGCATGCTGGTTGATTGAAGGTGATTTTGTCTTTTAAATCACCCAGATTTAATTCACAGATAGGTGAAGAAACTTTGCCTTTTGCCCACACATTGGCATTATTGCACAAATAGATATAATTTAACACTGAATTTATATCACTGGCGTCACTGACCCCTCTCACGATGCTCACACTTCTAATTACTGAAAATACTAATAACACTGTTTGGTTTGAGCATCATCCCTGACAATAGATGGAGTTTCTATACAAAGAATGGCCGTTATGCTATTGTTAGTTAATGATGTTCACAATAAATGGGTCACCCACCCCCCACCCTCACACACATCTGCAGCCCATTCATGAGCTGTCTCATAAAATGACAGTTTGTCATTATAAAATGGGTTTATTTTAACCTGCAAATTTGAGGGTATTGCAAATAAGGAGGACGGTCTGCAGGACAGATAATAATGCACTATACTCATTTTTAACAGTCTCTTCTGCACTATATTCACTTTTTTAATAGTCGTGTATCACAGCTGTTACCCTGCACTATATTCAGTTTTAATCTCCTTGTATTTTTATATCTGGTATATTTTTTTGTACTTCTTACTTTGCACTACTAACTTTTTTACTGCCTTTTTACCAACATGTTTTGCACTATGGAACTGTGATGCTGGAAACTTGAATTTCCCTCGGGAT